>JAKLMJ010000049.1:0-10360 GCA_022813475.1 Pseudopyrenochaeta terrestris | reverse complement strand
CCAACGTGTGGTCAAATTATATCGACGCTCTTCCTTCACGGTTGACTGACATGTTAGAATCCACGCCGAAGCATATAAAGTCCCCCCCGGGGACGCGGGACAGCCCGTATAAAGGGACAGCTGCACTGAAAATCGTCCTACATCCTTAGCCATCGCAAGAGGCGGCACAAAATATGGTCCTCGTAAATCTCACACTCTTTCTCCATTCATCAAGCTATTCGTGCGATACCTGATTAGGCAGTGCGTCGTTTTATCCGCCGGATCCATGTTGCCATCTCTTCGCGATGCAGACGGTAGTGCAGCTCATAGTCCACATATGGCATTGGTGAGATCGAGCGTAAGTTCATAAGATGCGCTATGACGAGGAGAACAAGGCAGCATGGTGCGTACGCATTTAGAACCATGGGTGAAACGTGTGGCAGATAAAGAAGCGGCAGCCTCGTCTTTCTGCACGATCCCGCTAACAAGGGCTGTACGTAAAGACTGGCCGACATCGCAGGGATATATGATCGTGATTCGCTTGAAGTCCTGTGCGGGGCAACGGCATCCTAGCCATCTGGCCGCGCCGCCTGCCGTGCTGTCTCGATAGTTTCGATCTTTCTTGCTCTGTCTCAGCAGGGTCTGGGGTAAGGTAGGCCGAGGCTCATACTGTTCCCTGTGTGGCCCGAATTTGAGATCAAACACTACACGCCTCTTCCTTTTGGACGCAGTTGACAGAGTGTGGCCTGGCGAAATGCAATGCCATACTGTGCGATGGTGACTGACCTCCAATTTTCTACTAGAGAATCCCAAGCGATCTGAGGAAGAATCAGTTCAGCTTTCTACATACAGGTTGGAGCACAGGCAGTGCGACGAGACATGATGGTTCACGAACTGTTGTGATCAGTCTTCTACGACATAAGCCAGATTGTTCACTTAGCATCGATGATTTGCTACTGTATTTCGAAGATCTACTTCTGCCTCTGAAGCCTCCTCAACGAACCCTAACAATGTGATGCCTGTGAATGCCGCGCACCAAGGGAGGTGCTGAGGCCGGTCACAGCCCGCTCATACAGCGACAATGCGTCACGCCTCCGCTCTAATCATTCCATTAAGTCTACAAGACACCACGGCGTATCGCGATGCTCCGTTCGTTTCCTAGCACCTTCTCTCTGACCTCTAGCATCTGTCGGTTTGCCTCCTCCGCCGCCTCGTACTTTCCCTGATCACTCAGCACCAACGCCATGTTGCTGCGGCTCGTCAGTGTGTCGGGATGCGCCTTCCCCAGCACCTTCTCTCTGACCTCTAGCACCTGTCGATTCGTCTCCTCCGCCGCCTCGTACTTTCCCTGACGACTCAGTACCGACGCCAGATTGCTGCGGCTCGTTAGCGTGTCGGGATGCTCCTTCCCTAGCACCTTCTCTCTGACCTCTAGCACCTGTCGGATCGCCTGCTCTGCCACCTCGTACTTTCCCTGACGATTTAGCACCCATGCCAGATTGCTGCGGCTCGTCAGTGTGTCGGGATGCTCCCTCCCTAGCACCTTCTCTCTGATCTCTAGCACCTGTCGGTTCGCCTCCTCCGCCGCCTCGTACTTTCCCTGACGAGTTAGCACCCACGCCAGATTGCTGCGGCTCGTCAGTGTGTCGGGATGCTCCTTCCCCAGCACCTTCTCTCTAATTTCCAGCACCTGTCGGTTCGTCTTCTCTGCCACCTCGTACTCTCCTTGATAGTCCAGCACTAAAGCTAGATTACTGCGGCTCATCAACGTATGGGGATGCTCCTTCCCTAGAATCTTCTCCGAGACTTCTAGCACCTGTCGGTTCGCCTCCTCCGCTGCCTCGTACTTTCCCTGATCACTCAGCACCAACGCCAGATTGCTGCGGCTCGTCAGTGTGTCGGGATGCTCCCTCCCTAGAATCCTCTCCGAGACTTCTAGCACCTGCCGGTTCGCCTCCTCCGCCATCTCATACTTTCCCTGACCACTCAGCACGTCTGCAAGATTGCTGCGACTGTTTAGCGTGTCGGGATGCTCCTTCCCTAGCACCTTCTCTCTAATCTCCAGCACCTGTCGGTTTGCCTCCTCCGCCGCCTCGTACTTTCCCTGACGAGTTAGCACCGCCGCCAGATTACTGCGGCTCATCAACGTGTGGGGATGCTCCTTCCCTAGAATCTTCTCCGAGACTTCTAGCACCTGTCGGTTCGCCTCCTCCGCCGCCTCGTACTTTCCCTGACGAGTTAGCACCCACGCCAGATTGCTGCGGCTCGTCAGTGTGTCGGGATGCGCCTTCCCCAGCACCTTCTCTCTGACCTCCAGCACCTGTCGATTCGCCTCCTCCGCCGCCTCGTACTTTCCCTGATCACTCAACACCGCCGCCAGATTGCTGCGACTACTTAGCGTGTCAGGTTGCTCCTTCCCTAGCACCTTCTCTCTAGCCTCCAGCACCTGCCGGTTCGCCTCCTCCGCCGCCTCGTACTTTCCCTGACCACTGAGCACGCTTGCCAGGTTACTACGGCTCGTTAGCGTGTCGGGATGCTCCTTCCCTAGTACCTTCTCTCTGATCTCTAGCACCTGTCGGTTCGCCTCCTCCGCCGCCTCGTACTTTCCCTGACCACTCAGTACCGACGCCAGATTATTACGGCTCGTTAGCGTGTCAGGATGCGCCTTCCCTAGTACCTTCTCTCTGATCTCTAGCACCTGTCGGAGCGCCTCCTCTCCCACCCCGTACTTTCCCTGACGACTCAGTACCGACGCCAGATTATTACGGCTCGTTAGCGTGTCAGGATGCTCCTTCCCTAGCACCTTCTCTCTGATCTCTAGCACCTGTCGGTTCGCCTCCTCCGCTGCCTCGTACTTTCCCTGATCACTCAGCACCATTGCCAGATTGCTGCGGCTTGCCAGTATGCTAGGATGGTCCTTCCCAAGCACCTTCTTAGAGACTTCTAGCACCTGTCGGATCGCCTCCTCCGCCGCCTCGTACTTTCCCTGACCACTTAGTACTGATGCCAAATTGTTATAGCTGGTTAGCGTGTCAGGATGCTCCTTCCCTAGCACCTTCTCTCTGATCTCTAGCACCTGTCGGTTCGCCTCCTCCGCCGCTCCGTACTTTCCCTGACCAATTAGCATATCTGCAAGATTGCTGCGACTGCTTAGCGTGTCAGGATGCTCCTTCCCTAGCACCTTCTTAAGTCCCTCTAGCACCTGTTGGTTCGCCTCCTCCGCTGCATCGTACTTTCCCTGACCACTCAGCACTAACGCCATAGCACTGCGGCTCGTCAGAGTGTTAGGATGCTCCGTCCCTAGCACCTTCTCCGAGACTTCTAGCACCTGTCGGATCGCCTGCTCTGCCGCCTCGTACTTTCCCTGACGACTTAGCACCCATGCCAGATTGCTGCGGCTCGTCAGTGTGTCGGGATGCTCCTTCCCTAGCACCTTCTCTCTAATCTCCAGCACCTGTCGGTTTGCCTCCTCCGCCGCCTCGTACTTTCCCTGACGAGTTAGCACCGCCGCCAGATTACTGCGGCTCATCAACGTGTGGGGATGCTCCTTCCCTAGAATCTTCTCCGAGACTTCTAGCACCTGTCGATTCGCCTCCTCCGCCGCCTCGTACTTTCCCTGATCACTCAGCACCAACGCCATGTTGCTGCGGCTCGTCAGTGTGTCGGGATGCTCCTTCCCCAGCACCTTCTCTCTGACCTCTAGCACCTGTCGGTTCGCCTCCTCTGCCGCCTCGTACTTTCCCTGACCACTCAGTACCGACGCCAGATTGCTGCGGCTCGTTAGCGTATTGGGATGGTCCTTTCCCAGCACCTTCTCATATCCCTCTAGCACCTGTCGGTTCGCCTCCTCCGCCGCCTCGTACTTTCCCCGACTACTCAGCACCAACGCCAGATTGCTGCGGCTCGTCAGTGTGTCGGGATGCGCCTTCCCCAGCACCTTCTCTCTGACCTCTAGCACCTGTCGGTTCGTCTCCTCCGCCGCCTCGTACTTTCCCTGACCACGCAGCATGTCCGCCAGATTGCTGCGACTGCTCAGCGTGTCAGGATGCTCCATTCCTAGCACCTTCTCTCTGACCTCTAGCACCTGTCGGTTCGCCTCCTCCGCCGCCTCGTACTTTCCCTGACCACTCAGCACGTCTGCCAGATTGCTGCGGCTCGTCAGTGTGCTAGGATGCTCCTTCCCTAGTACCTTCTCAAGTCCCTCTAGCACTTGTCGGCTCGCCTCCTCCGCCCCCTCGTACTTTCCCTGACGACTTAGCACCGACGCCAGAATACTGTGGCTCGTCAAAGTGTTGAGATGCTTCTTTCCCAGCACCTTCTCCGAGACTTCTAGCACCTGTCGGAGCGCCTCCTCTCCCACCCCGTACTTTCCCTGACGACTTAGCACGCACGCCAGATTGATGCGGCTCGTCAGCGTGGAGGGATGCTCCTTCCCTAGCACCTTCTCTCTGGCCTCCAGCACTTGTCGGTTTGCCTCCTCCGCTGCCTTGTACTTTCCCTGATCATTGAGCACCGCCGCCAGAATACTACCAGCCCACAAAGTCTCTTCGTCTTCTTGTCCTAGGATTTTTGTTCTCATCTTGTAGGATTCCGTAATTAGCGCTTCAGCTTTAGACCACGACCCCCGCCGCCAGTCGAAATGTGCAGCTTTGCATTGGACTGATGCCCTAGACAATGAATCCTCTCTCTCATTCAGATGTAGTGTTGATGTGACATGAGGATACAGCTCACGGCAACGTTCCCAGTTCTCGTGTTGGCCGTCGGGAAGAACTTTGTCCAATCTTTCAATACCTTTTCGCGCCCATTCCTGGTACAGGTCCCTCGAACGCAACCAAACGCGTGCTGCAAGCTGAACCAGCCGGTGCATCTGTAAAGCTGTATTCGAGAACGTTGTGCTGATGAAATGAAAATTCTCCAGCATCAAGATGTCGTCTTCAAAGTTGTCTGCTTCAGAATCTTCCTCGTCCGACAAGCTGGAGCTGGAGCTCGCGTCGCTGTCCGGCTCAGCCCCATGAAGACTAGATTTGAGTCTTGCGCCAGCCCTTGAACCACATCCTCCCGCTTTGACCAGGTACTCGGGAATACCTTGGTAGTTGTACATGCTCATGAGCGATAAGAGATCGGCGGCAGAGGGCCTCGTCGTACGGATGTGGTCGAAAGAGATCTGCCAGGTTAGAATGATCGAGTTCTGGGCTTCTTCATCGCGCCGGAGCTCGTTGAGAGCGGAGGTGAGCAGACTGGCCTGCGACTTCTCGCTTTTCTCAAGTCTGCCCAAATATTGTCTGACGGAGCACCTCGAACCTCTTTGCTTGATGTAAGCGCCCGCTTGAGCAAGCGCGAGCGGCATGTGGTCGAGAGCAGCTGCCAGACTTCGCACGTCTTCCGTAACTTCTAATCGCCCAAGCTTCTTCTCGAGCAAAACCACTGCAGTCGCTTCCTCCATAGGCTCGACAGTGATGACGTTGCACTCATCAGCCAGCCTCGCGGTGGCCTCACGGGTCCGTGACGTGACAAGGATAGAGCCATGCTCACACGGCGGCAGGTAGGCTATGCGGTTCCTGAGCACGCTTTCGTTGCTACTGCTTCCTTCGTTGACATCTGGCGCTTCGAAGAGAAAGTCTGGATCATCGACGTTGTCAAGTACAAGCATCCACCTGCCGTTTCGCTTATCACGCAACCAGCTGTATACGAGCGCAAAGGCGTCGGATTTGGGGTCATCGCAACCCGGGATCCCGGCGTCGCATGCAAGCTTGCGTATATCTGCATCGAACCGCACCGCACTGCTCGCGTGGACCCAGAACGTCCACACTTCTGGCGATCTGTCGCGTATGCGGTAGCAGAGTTCGATGGCCAGTTGCGACTTCCTGCAGATTGTCAGTCTTCTGTGCGCTCAGTGTAATGTACACATTGCATACCCCACGCCCCCCAAGCCCACCAAAGAAACTCTCTTGTTCCATGCAGACAGTCTTCCTTCGAGCTCTTCCAGTTGCGGTCGGCTAACAAAATCTGGGTCGCGATGGAAGGGCACGGTGGAGGTCGGCGGAGGCGGGGTCCTCGCTCGTTCTTGCACCGCTGGCCGCCATTAGTGTTACGGAGAGTTGGCGAGGGCGTGTTTGAGGCAAGCTCACCGTGGTAGTTTATGGTGTCTGCATTGAACTGCGTGTTGTGACATCCTCCCGTCTGCTGAGAGTTCTTCTGTGCACCCGTGCCGAGATTGCTGTTCGACACCAAGTTTGGAGGGACCGGTGCAGCGCCCGCCAGCTGTCGGAGATATAACGTCATATCCATAGCCGAGGACATGATTTCCTATCGACGCTGTCCTCAACACTCGAGCCTTTAAAGTCCTTGTGCGGTTCTGATCCATCGATCAGCATCCCGAGGTCGCAGGCAGGCCACATGGACGTCGCCCGCGCCTGTGGCGTTCCAGACTATGTGGGAGGCTGGATGAAGGCACAGACCGAGAAAGAGGCGGCCAATCCAGCCCAAGCTGTAGCCGCCAGCCTTGTGCGCCCCGCGCCGCATTGAGCAGCCTGCCCTCAGCGCTGCTCAGTAGAATAAATGATACTGGATGATTTTATTCAAGCCTATGTGTTCCAATGCCGCCGGTACTTCTTTCTGAGCACAGCTAGCGACCTGGGTTGCCAACATGTCTGGTGCCGAGGCGATTGCCGTGTTGGGTCTCATCTCTTCTGTGATTGCCATCATCGAAGCCTCGCGAGACCTTTACGATGCCGCATCGAGCGCCGAAGGACTCCATGAAGCCTTCCGAGCGGTATCGCAAAACATACCTCTCGTCCTCAACATTCTCCGCGACTGCAAGAAGGCCCAAGAGCAGCTCGATCAAGAGTATAGCATCACCATCGACACCGACCTGAAGCGCGACATTGAGGAGTCTAGCAACGCTGTTAAGCCGTTAATCCTGGCGTGCCAAGAGAATGCGAAGAGGCTGCAGGAGATATTTCTAAAGGTCGTCCCAGATGACGATGCGAGCTGGGTCGAGCGATACAAGAGAGCAGCCCACGCAGTGATGCCAGGGAAGAAGCGCAAGGTGGAGGACCTGATGAGAGAGATCCTCGAGAAGCTGCAGCTCCTGCACGCCAGTCGCTTCTTCAAGAGCGAGAACGAGCAGAAGAACGAGAAAAAGTCCAAGGAGCTCGACACTGCGATAAGCCAGCTTTCGGAGCTTTCTTCCTCGCTGCCAGAAGACGAGGGCCGATACAGCCACCACGGGTCAGGCGCGATGTTCATTAACCCTGGCCTTGGGACGCAGCAAAACTACAACCAAAGCGGTGGCTATAAAAATACGCAGTACAACGGACAGACACAGAACTTCGGACCACGTTAGTGAAGGCTTGACACTGTGTCGACCAGGCAGCGTGGGCACGATGTGCAAGACCGCCTTGCAATCGTCGTGTGCGGAAGGCTGCAAGCAAGACGAAAGCGTGAGGACGTTCAAAGAAGTCGCGAGCTGATTCACGAATGTGTCACATGCCAAAACGCATGAGCTAATTTACTCCCGCGAGAAGATTTAATGCAAATCATAGTGCTCATTAACCGATACCGAAACTGGAGAAAGCGAAAACTTTCCTTGCACGCGTAAATTACCCTAACATGGTCCATCAATCACTTCCCTTGTCAGCCATCTGTGTTCCGCCTGCCTCGTGCTTTTTACCACATCCGCGCAGTCGGTGCTCTTCCAGGGCATGGCGCGATCGGGCTATCAAAGTGGTCTGACCTGGCCACCTGGCCTTCATTGATGGATGTTACCAGTTTGTCGCCAATCCGCCTTAACTCAAGCTCGGCGCTGAGATTCCGCGCCCTCGGCGATCCGACTTCTCGCCTCTGCTTGTATGCCTGTTTCCGTTTCTTGACTCTCCCTTTCTCTTCTCGCTCGGCTTTTCTCGCTCGAGCTTCTGCAGCTTTTTTCTGGCGAGCGACAGCCTTCTCTTCTTGTTCTGTCCGCTTCGCAAGTGCAGCGGCAAGATCCTCGTAACTGATCACCTTCGCTGTGCTCAAGACAATGGGTCTCGTGTCACGTCGAGGTTTGGCCTCGTCGTTAGCCTTCAACAAGGATCGAATGTGATCCTCTTGAAGAGTGTTCCTTGCAAAGGAGGTCTGGGCTGCTTTCGCAAGCTTTCCTATGTGTCTGCTCAGTTTCTGCTTACTTACCTCATCGAGCGCGCAAGCATCTCCTTTGATGATAGCGTCTTGCAACGCAGCGAAGCTTGTCGAGCACACGGGAGTCACGGGTGTCACGGGAGTAACGACTGCTGGCAGTACCGGGTCTCGCACAGATTGATTTGTTGAGAGGCCAGCAGCTTCTGTAAGTGCAGCGAACGGCTTCTCCATATCACGAAGCACTCTCTGAGGATCGAACGGGAACAGACCGCCTTTGCTCCATCCAGCAAGGATGTTTCTTCTGGTGAAGGCCGTTTCTCTCGCTGGACTATAGAGCGAGGTGAAATGCTGCTTGCCGATAGCATTCACGCCTCCTCGCTCCAGTCGCTCGACGTTGTCACGGTAAGCTGCCTTGAGCGGAGCGAACACCGCAATGTCGCAGGGCTGAAGCTTGTGGGACGTGTGGGAGGGAAGGCGGCACAGGGTGATCTTATGTGACAAGCAATATTGCATGACCTCGACAGACTCGTGAGTGCCGAAGCCGTCGCATATCAGCACTCGGTGCTTCCCGTTTGCTCGGTCACGGGTTTGGGGATCAAACACTTTGGTAAGCCACTCCAGGCTTATCAGCGAGTCAGCGTAACCGGAATCGGAGAACGCGTAGTGCCACCCCGGAGTGGGAAACGTTGTCCAATTGGCTCGGTGGGTAGAGGCAGGCCAGATCACCATGGGCTTCAGATACCTACCATCTGCGCTTATGCATTCGACTGCCGTCACCATCTGTCGTTCTACTCGTGCGCCGCGGTAGTCGCGCCTATCGTCACGTCCCACGAGAACCTTGACAGACCCGAGCTTAGATAGCATCACTCCTGTCTCGTCCATATTGTATACATTCTCCTGCAAGATGTCCGTATCTTTCAGCACCTTGCCGATCTTCTCAAACCAATCTTCGATTTTCGGAAAGATGTTCTTCTCATGTCGGTCCCAATCAAGCGCCTTAACCTTCTTAGCTTTGAGTCTAGGGTGCCGCTTCTCTAGCGACTTTGCCCAGTTTTTGCCTGGCGGCTTGAGCGGCCAATCGGACTCGGGCCTGCCACGTGCGACGGTGAAAGCTATAGAGGGTATATATTTGATCCTTACAGGGGTACCGAGGTCGGCCATTTGTAACACAAAGTCGACCATGGCCTTCTCCTCTGCAGGCTTGAGGTATTGCTGACTCTGAGCTTTGGCTTCCAGTGATCGTCGGCCGCATGCACGAGCGTGAAGGGTGGAGCGGGGAACATCGGCATGATCTGCGAGGGCACGGAAGGATCTTGGTACGCTTGTGGGAAGGCCCTGCGCCAAAGCCTGGCTAGCCCTGTCCAACGGCATGGATAGGTGATACAGGAATACAAAGATGCACTGCAGGTGCTGAGGGCAGACAAGACGCGCGACACTGACGTGGCAAGTGTTGAACCCGGAATATGCCAAGCGACACGGTGGCATGTTGTCACGTGTCAGAGTAGCCTTCTATCATCTTCCATGCTGCCGATTACAGGCCTCTGCGACGATGGGAGGACTAGAGAATTGTATCAAAACCCATCATAAATAGAGCCGTGAGCTCCAGCAGGTCAGACGGCACATGCAATCCCGCGCGACTGCCCGAGCGAATCACATCGTGTCAACAGCGCGATATCGGTCGCTGCGCATGCAGCCCGGGTCAGCGGGATCGTGCACAAATACAAGGCTGTTGCTTGTTTAATCTGTCACAGCTTCCACTCACGGCCCCTCGATGCATGTCCGCTATCTTATTGAGTTCACCTTGCCGCAGCACATCCGACGAGCCTACTTTCGACCTCACCTTTGCGGAATGTCGACTATACGCCGCACTAAAGGGCGGAGGGTGAAGAGACAGCCATTCGGATTTGACCGATAAAGAGACGCGATGCAGGAGTCAGTGCTACACAGATAGATTCCTTGGATACAGGAAGGGTCAGAGAATGTCAAGGGTTGTGTTTGGGTTCCAGCTCTACAACAGAGAAAGGCAGAAGATGAATCTTGATGAGGATCTTAGATATACACAGGGTGTCCCGCATCCCCGGGGGGGACTTTAGGCCTTGTAAGTGTTCCATGAACAGCGCATGTATATGACCGATCTTTGCCAATCGCTGCTCAAAACATTTCCAGGCTTAATAGAATTATGTGGGAAAGTGCAACTTTTGAGTGGGAAGGGCTGGCGAAGACACGAACCGCGATAGAAGACCTAGTCTTCTGGGCGATCGTG
>JAKLMJ010000048.1:0-10558 GCA_022813475.1 Pseudopyrenochaeta terrestris | reverse complement strand
TGCTGCGCGTCTCGAGTCTGCTGCGGCACTATCATCAGTCTACACCCTCCTTAACAGTTAAATCCTACGCATCAGCTCGACATGTTCGATCGCCTGGTCGTTAGTCAGTCGGTGCCTGAGTCGCGACAAGCTACTGCATTCCGCAGTCCTATTTACAAAACACAAAAGACGCTTCCACACATCTCTATAGGTCCAGTAGGTAGACTTCTGCAATTTAAATGCGAGCAGTTTGTCGCTCACCCTGGGGCGCTATAAGAAGCTGTTAATCCGCATCTGATCGAACAGATTTATACGATCCTCCTGAACTGCAGCAATCGCAGCGTCGATAAGGCGATCAATACTCTTATAAATTTCAGTGAATTTAAGTTCAGATGCCCTAGCAGGGAGTCTGGCGAGTTTAGCGACATCGCCGAGCGCATGTCTGTTAAGGTAACCGAGCTATCTCGTTAGCTACAGCCACGGCGAGACTTCCTTAGCGCTTAATGTCGCCACAAAGACGCTCCCAGCATGCTGCTGCTTGTTTTCGAGCTCCTGCAATTCAGAAATCATGGCCTCCTTCGCTGACATTATGGGATTGTGCGAGTCGCTAGTGGTCGGGCGCTGCGCGTCAGTCTGGGCGTTAACCTGGACCTCAAAGAAATGACTACTACGTCCAGCAGAAAAGAGGCGTTGGCAGGGGATAGGCCGGCGCACGCCCAATTGGAGCCTCTCTGCGACTGCCTCTCTTTTTGACGCACCGCTTCCTCCGAGCCCAGTGCAAAGCGTCCAGTTGTGCTCATCTTTCCAATGTTTGCGGAGTACTTTTTCGTTGCGACATATGTATTTGCAGCTCGCCGGGTCTAGGATGCAACATTGGCCGTCGAGATATACAGGTAGATCTGTAAGAAATGCTTTAGGCGAGTCTGGTGTTTTTAGTTCGTCTGTTCGGCAAAGATCCAGACGGCGGTCGGCGATATCCTGTATAACGCCTCGTGCCTGGTGTAGTGTCAGTTCGTGTGCTTCGGAGCGTAAATGGGACGAAACTGCGGCTGGCCAGACGCCGACCGAGCATTGCAGGCAGACTAAAATGCGATACGTCGGCAGGTACTGGAAATAAGGGTCCATGGCTGCCTAGATGGCGACAACGTGCTGCAAGCTTCACGATACGGTGCGTGTCTGACACGCGACGCGGGCTGATGGCGCTCAGCGCGGAGAACTCACGCTAACGCCGGAATAGGCATGGTGAATCCACCGTGGGCAGGGTGGATTCGCGAATTGATGGGAGAGGTTTTATAACCCTAAATTTGGTATAGGGTTTTAAAGGCTTCGACTTAAAGCCTTTGTCTTCTACTGAGAGATTTATTTATCTTCTATAAGTAGAAGTAGATTAGTTTATAAGTAAGGTATATCCGACTAGATCTCGTAGCTATTACTATTACTAAAGATAATAGCATACATCAGCTCCATTATAAGCATATGTAAAGAAAACAAGGCTACAAAGTATGTAATATATAGAAGAACTTATCTACTAACAAAGAAGTCGAAGCTTTTATCCTATACCTTAGCCTAGAAGTTCTACAGTCGAAAATGATCTCTAATTTTACCGTTGAATTTGCTACAGTCGCTCTATCACTAAACTCAACCGTCATCACCTAACCTTTAATAGATTCGGCGTTATTGATTGGGATCGGCTGGTTGTCGCATCCATGATCGCGGCCAGCCGAGTATGACATCATCAGCAGTGTTGCTGGAGAAGAACACCATTCCGTTAATCCACCGCTTGGGATCTACGACTCGGTTCGCACACACGCCGACTTTCAACATAACGGCATTTCCAACCTCGACAGTACCTCGTTCCGGAGGCTGCCATGTTGTCAAAACGTGCATGGGTTGATCCAACTCCCATTGCCGCGGAATGAATATACCGCTTCCAAGCCTGCCAGGAAGGCATCCGCAGCGCAATGTCAAGCGGCTCCTGATCGCTTGGAAGAGCTTACAAGCCATGATGTCCATGAATGCGAGCGCTGAAGAAGCCCTGGCTGTCCTGCGTTTCTTCAGGTAACGTCGAAGCTCAGCTCCAAGTAGAGCTTGATCCCGCCGCTCGAGCTCCTCGACTAGACTCTCCAGCTCCAGTGAGTCCCAAGGGTTCTCTTCCAAGTGCTCTCTTCTCGCGGGATGAAGCTTTGGCAGGACAAGTTCACCAGTGTCGATATTTGCATGTTTCGGTAAGAGTCATATGAAGCCTTTGGTCCCCAGACCCTGAGGAAGAATTACGGTCGATGGCAGCCGACAATGTTTCAGAAACGTCAATTTCCGTGCCACGATGGGCAGATCTTGAAATTCAGGTTGTATCTCTTCCAAAAACTCAAAGATATTGCAGTCAAGAAGATTGTGCCTCATTCTCTTATGGGCTCTGTTGTTGAAGGATATCTCGCCATTGAGGAAGAATTGTGCAAGCAGAGACATACTCAAACTGCAACCTTTACGCCGCAATGCCTCAGCGTTCAGTCGAATGTCGTATGCGCAGACATTTGCCGTGATTGCGAGAGTGTCCCATGCATCTTTCACCTCGCGATGCGCGATATCCGCGAAAATTCTGGCCGACATGGGTTTCCAAACGCCAGAAAATTCCTCGAGTGTTATATTGTATCTTTCGACGACCGCGAGCATTCTTGCAATCAGGGCGTTTCTCCGAGTACGATCGTCAACAGTGCATGCCAGAAGGAAAATTGTTACTTGCTCGCGAAATCTTGTTGCTTGAACGCAAAACTCTCCTGGTATCCTACCATAGGGCAGCGGCACTTGAACACCAAGATCAACAGGGATGAGAAGATCCATATATTTGCCGGAAAGATATTCCTCCTGGTATATCCAAGCTCTTTTCCACCATTTATCCCCGACCAGGTCTTGGAGGATGCGCAGGACTTTGTGTATCGTACTGTGGCAGACACCCGGCCGGAAATGGAACCGCCCAAGGTCATCTTTCAATGCCAGGCAGCCATCCAGCAAACCCGCCAGCATTAGTGCTCCGTTGCTGCTATAGATCTGACGCGAAAGTAACCCGACAGTCTTGTCAGCTTTTTGATACACCAAATCCATTGAGTTTATTGCTTTGGCTTTATTCTTCGGGTGCCTCTGGTCAATGCAAGCTTTGTCGATCCAGAAGGTGTCTAATTTGTGCACTGTCATGTAGTTTATCACTCTGTCTAGTACACAATCCCTCACATGGAACGCCTCCGGCTGCGTGGGTTGCTTCGAGTACCTTCCACCACGCGTGGGCAAGATGGAATATTTGCCCCACTTGGGATTTTCCCAAAGCGACGGCTCTCGGGTCCATGAGACAGCAAGAAACTTGCGACTTGTCGAACGATTGTAGACTTTTCGAAAATGAGGACCGACAGATGAATCATAGCGTAAGCAGAGGAGGTCTTTCACCCACTCATGCGCTTTCTCGACCGGCAGCGCATGCTTCTGTATGACACGAAGCTCTGACACGAGACTCAAGCGATGAAGACGTGAGATGGTTTCCAAGGGTTTGCGTCTATCGTCTTGCATACCACGAGTCATCTTGTCCGTATCGCTTGTGCCGCCAATGGCTGGGTGGAGGTGTCTTCGCGATATATGATTCCTTCGCACCACTCTATCGTAGTCGCAGATTGGATGCTTGGAATTTAAATGGTGAGATCGAGTCTCTCGACCACGTCGTCGCGGTCTGAGTGAGCTCGTCTGAAAACCAATCACGTGAAATCCTCTTCGTTCACCGGTTTGCCCCACAGTTTCTGCAGGCGAGTGGGTAGTCCCCGCAGACTGTCTGGCACTTTGTCCGTCCGTCATGGCTAATCCATGATCCCGATCACATCGTTGCCGAGGTTGGCTTTATGCTGTCGTGAGTGTTATTGTATTCTCTCTCCATTCACCGTCTGCTGTGTTAACTGATAATTTGAGCTATAATCCGAATCTCTTTGTTTGAGCATGTGTTCAATGCTTGCGGCGGCGCTGGTGAAAGGACTGGTGAAAATTCAAGCCAATTGACGCATGCCACGCCGACGTGCAGGTGGCTTGTTGCCACTGATGTCAGAATCCGTCGCCATTAGAGTATGTACTGTGACGAGGATACTCGCTGTCCTTGTGTCCATGAGGTGGAGCTTTTCGGTTACATCGTATCACGTCCTGCTAGACACACTGATGCCATCGGTCTGATTATACAGATCGCCATTGTATCGTTTTTGTCCCAACTTCCATCATATACTAAATCTACGATCATCTTTGAATCCGTTCAAGGGAGTGATTCAAAAGTCTAGTGCAACAGTAAGTCTTTTTACCCTTGCTTGCGACCACTCAAGCTTCGACTTCTTTGGTATATTGACTTGATTTTAGGAATGGCTGACCAAGAAATGCGCCATGATCTTACCAGCATTGCTCGACAAGCATTCGACGAGGAAATCAATGTGGTCAAAGACTTGACGAAGAACTCGGAAATGCCCTTTGCGCGAATGAGCATGACAGTAACATTCGCATGTCAATCTTGTCAGGAGACTAAGAAATCCAAACTGGTTGCATTCCTCGGCGGTGATCCTACGAAGCCAATTTGTAATGCTTGCTACGGAACTCAGATGGGCGACTGAATAGATTGATGCGGAGGCTTTCGGGAATTCTTTGCGGTATATGTGTTTGTGATTTAACTTATGTGCAAAACACGCGTTCTTGAACAAAGTCGCTTACCACTGCCGTTCAAGCGAGGGTTTCGAGATTATGACATTCTCGTCGAACTGGCGAGGGATGAACACCCTATACCAAGAAGTATTTGGAGTGCGTTGCCACATACCCTTGTACTTGCTGAAACACGGCGCATCTCGAAATCTGTAGCCACAACTCCAATACTGCACGTTCAGGGAATGCGATGCGTCCCACATGTGCAACATGCGACAATTTGTGCGATTTGCGGGAATGCGACGCATTCCGGGGAAGCATAATTGCGTAGGTCAAATGCCAAAGGCTGCAATGGTCTACTTTCTCAGTCCCAGTCGTAAGATGGCCGCTTTACTTTTCTCCCCTTCTTTCTTGTGGTTGTGGACGTAAAGCCCCACGAGTCACTGGTGTCTGGAGCGGCAACTTCTTCGCTGACTTCATGACTCGAATCTGGAGCTGGAGGATGTTCTTCGGTCACTTCCGCCGGAGACTCCCCTGGTGTTTCCTCCGCTTGAGATGCGCTGTTTTCCGCGATTGAATCTTCTTCGTGCTTCACATCTGGGTCGAAGCCATTGGGCTCTGAGCGAAGTCCTTGCATGGGTAAGTACATGTAGACCGATCTGACAGTGATTCGGTGGCTCAACTTACTTTGGGAACTCAGCCGATGTTTGTCGAGGCTCCTCAACTCGTGTAAACCGGCTTGAAGCACAGTCAGCCTCTCCATACATTTATCACGCTGATTTGTGGTGTCTTCAGTCTCTGATGCAAGCTGTGAGATTTCTTCTTCCGACATCTCGTGAATCACTTCCGGTCTGAATAGAAACGGTAGTCTCCCCACGAGGCACTGTTCTACAGCAAGTGTGCTGAAGTCGTCGACGACTCTCTTCAACGCGACCTTCGATTCGTCAGTTTTTTATGCTCATTCTGGACGTGAATGACATACTTTGTAATACGCTTGCATGTAATCTACAGCGGAATCACTTGCATAACGCTCCATGTCGGTTTCTACGCTTCGATCCAGGACGTCCAGCAACTGACTTGGCCGGAAATACAGCTGTGTGGCTTGGTCCAAGTTATCAGTATTGAGATGACCTTTCAAAGCCAGTTCGAAACTTTTGCGGCGTCGTTCTGACTGTATCTTTTGGACAGAATCGATCAGATAGTGATTGTAGGTGATAGGGTGCACGGTACAGAATGGGTCGAGGATTTGCGACACCTTTCCATCGAGGTCAAGCCGCAGAGCATCAATTCCTCTATTCAGAATTCTGAGTATGCCATCGGTGGTATCGGACACAGTACTGTGATCAACGATAGCAGTCACCGCGTCATACGTCGCCTCGATCACATCTTCTTTCGCCTTTGTGACATGCCTTTTCCACGGCTTGCATTGTTCCGCAAAGAGCTCCCCGATGATGAGGGGATTGAATGTACCAGGCAATTCGCAGCCCCTGCTTCTCCGCATCAATTGTGTAACTTCTTTGAGGTAGTCTGATCTGGAGATCCCATTAGGTTCAAGGACCTCTTCCTCAGGAGTCTCAACAATGATGCGAGCGTGACCTTCTTCTCGTATCGTCTCTTCAAAGTCGGTCAAGGTGTTTTGAATGACCGCTCGTAGACGTCTCCGGTACCCATCCTCCGTCATCGCATTCCCGAAGAACTGGTCGTTGTACATGCCATCCACAGCTGACCTGATGAGAGCGGAAAGATCATGGCTGACCTGCAGGAGGTAGCGACGTTGGTCTGCTATTGTTGCTCTAGAGCTGCCAAGTTGCGCCAAGATGTTGTGACTTGCGGCGATACCGGCGCCCACATCGTCCAAAAGGCTAGGTAGTTGGAGAAGGATCTGGTCTTTGAGGACGTTGCTCAATCGAATCTTTAGCGTCTTGGCTCCCAAAAATGATGACTCGATGGAAGCCCACGCTCCACTAGCGAAAAATGTCTCTTCTATCTTGTCCCGTGCGATGGATGTGGTGTTTCTTGTTTCGTAGCTTCTGTTTCGCAGTACATGCCAGCCCAACCGGAAAACGACGTCTTTATTCTGTGCAAGCCTCACATATGAGCTCTCGCTATCTGAGCCAGGATCCAAAGTGTCTGGTTTCGTTATGAGTCCGAGCGTACGCATTCCTTCCGGGTCTAGATTTCGTGCCAGCTCTGTGACCTCTTGTAGAGCAAAGTCGCTCTTGGCGGATACGACGGCGAGTATGATGCTCCTCGGCCTTTTCATATATCCAACCACCATGTTTCTGACAGTATCTGCATCCTCAACCGATTGGTCTTGGTTTCCAGCTCGGAAGAGACCCGGAAGATCGACCATCGTGAGGTGCGGTTGAAGAGGCCCACAAAGCTCGACTCGGAGAATGTCAGTGCTGAATCTTTTGACATCTGATAGGCCCATGACTTCTTTCGCCTTCTCAACGACTTCACCCAGGTCGGGCGTCTCATTCTCAAAGTCGTAGCCGAATTCTGAAAGACGATGTCGCTCGCGGTCCGTTCGGTTTGGACCAGCAGTGATAGATATCTTGACAGTTCCGTTTTGTGCGCGCCGCAGTACGAGCTCTGTAGCGAACCTTGTGCACAGGTTGTCCTTCGTTGGGAACGACATGCCAGAAATAGCTTCGAGGACCGAGCTCTTTCCGGCTGACTGGTCGCCGCAAACCACAATTTCAGGCAGATCCACATACTTGCTAATGCCTTTGGATCGAAGTCTATCGATGATATCCAGTAACTGCCGGTGTTGCTCGGATTGTAGCTCTACTGAAGACATGGCTAGCACGCGGAAGTCCCGTGACTAGTTCCGAAAACAACTTCTTTTCTAGAAGAGAAGGTTGCAAAAAGGCTATTGCTTGCCAATGTCACAACTGCTTTTGTCACTTCAGCGTGCAATGTCCAGACTAAGTACTCTGTGATGCGGGATAACTTGAGGATTTTCGAATTCGCCAAGAATGGAAATGCAGGGTCACAAACCTCTTGACAACGCATACTTCTACCTTCTCGATACAGAGTCCCGATCAGTGATGCGGTATGATAACGCAAGCCGCATGCATCACACCAATGTTTCGCTTAGCAGAAGCATTCTTACAGTCGTGTCTATGGCAACCTCTGGTGTGAGAACCTGACTTATGTGGCCTCTGCACTGAATACCGGTGAGCTCATCAGCGAAGGCAAATTGAGCTCGTTTGCATGTGCTCCACTTACAGGCCTGGAGAAGCACAACTTGCAGCTCTAATGTGCTAGCTCATTGACCCACCTAAGACTGCGGAAGAAGGTTCCGACATCCGCGCATCGAAGTGCAGAATCATAACGCATGGCTGATAGCACTAAGTAGCTGCTTCGCCGCCACTGAGCTCTTGACACGCATACAGTCGCTTGCTCCGTCCGCATGACGTGTCGGCCGAGATTCTTTACTGCAGCGTGTTTGACTCTTATTTGCTGCCTCATAGCTCAACAACAGACGACTGAGCTCTCTTGATGTAGCTCACGATACTGTCCTTCCTGGTGATTCGATTCACGGCTGGACGGAGGTTACTCCCAGTTTTTTAGAAATGAGCGTCCTGTTATGCCACGCGCTGAAATCACACAACAATCTCTAAAGCCACGTTAGATTGCAAGAGAGGGACGTCGAGTGGCGACAGCCTCACGAAATGTATCTGGCGTATCAGGCAAGCTTTACGCCCGGCTGAAAATAAATCCGCTTTCACGCGGCTGCGCTCTGATTGGCAGTAGGCAGTAAAAGGATGTGGATCAACATGCGATCGCGGATAATGGTAGAGAAATCCTTCATATGACCACTGTAAGACGGCGATGATACTGGCGGTGATGCTCAAGGGATCCATGGGATGAAGTGATCCTCGGCGTATGTCTGATAGCCTGGGGATATAGTCGCGTCTTGAGATATTCCAGCTTCATCATTGATGTCGTACTTATGTGGGGTCAAAAGCTAAGCGTGGCTATGCAACTACAGCGACGCCCACGCAGGCTGTGCAAGGCATCAAACTGCAGGCCACGGTTACATTTGAAACGTGGCGCTCACCATAACGGCCGAGGCTGCACATATAGGATAGCATACTCATGTACACTGTCATTGTGAATGCAGACACGAATCGAGTCTCATCGATCTACAATCAGGCTGTGGTGGGGTTTCTCTTGACGCGGAGCTGGCATGCTCCACCTACCCCAAAACTGAGTAGCAGCAAAGCCACAAAGCCACGAAGCGGGAAAAGCGGCACCGTACTAGTAATCTAGGCTCCCAGGATGCGACTTCTAGATCAACCGCTGCGTGAAGTCGCGATAGTATGCTTGCGCTAGACTGATAAGGACAACATTAGGTTGCCATATTGTGTAATGGGCAAGGTTCGAAGCAGACGCTCATCTTTTCCGACTATAGCGTTTCGTGGGGTAACGGGCACTGGACAAGTTCGACAATGCCATGTCTTAGACAAATGGGGCGTGAAGGGCGGCATGGCCAGGCTTGAAGCCTGAGACTGAACATTCTCGCAGCGATCCCAGAAGCGTCGCGCTCACTGGCTCATTGCTCAAAGATCTAGCGGCTGTCCGCATCTTGACAAGGCCGTTTAGGCTACAAGGTCACGAGCTCAACCAAACGATGCACAACGTTATATATATATTGTCGAAAAGGGATGTTTCCAGAGTAGCAACGCTAAATTTAGGTGCGCAGTCTTGCTTGCACGTGTCTCTAATCTTGTTGGGATCTACGCAGCTTTCAGGCACATGCGGGGAGATGCCGCTTCGGGGTCCCCGGTGCTTAGGTCAGCACCTGATAGGCGACAAGGGTAGTGTGACTGGTTAATGGTTAAGCAGGGCTGTTAGAAGTCTGAAGACCAAGGCCATCGACTCCGATATCACATGACCAGAAAACTTCGCGACGCATTTCCATTAGGGTTGCATCGCGACGCGTTTCAGCTTGACAACATGCATGCAGTTGGCTCCGGATTGGAATCGCGATGCGTTTACGCGGAGCAACTTCTCCCCTGGAGGCGAAATTCTGGAAACGCGTCGCGATTACCCGCAGAATACTAGAGTAGAGGTCTTCTCGCGTCTCCTCGAGATGTACAATTAGGAGCCGTTCGAGTTGAGCCTGTGCCTTCTCCACTTGCTTCCGAACAAAGTCACGAAGAGCATCCATGCTCAGATGGCGCACACCCTTATAGGAGACCGAGAGATTGTCGTCTGACCAGGAAATATAGCCAAGGCAAGTAGTAGAGTCGCGGATTTTTTTCCCATACACTCTTAGCTGACTGGCCCAGCTGAATGGGGATCGCACGCCATTAATCAGAAATCGAGCGCGCATCTCGTCGAGAAGGTCAGCAGGCTGCAAGCCCTCATCGTCTCTTGCGCCGACCACTGATTTCTGGATCACCAGCATCTGTGCAATTTTTATGAAACCAGAGAGACTTGGTGTGAAGTGATACGCCTCCTTGAGAATACCTTTGATAGGATCAATCGCGAATGCTGCTAGGAAACCGACAGCTGCGCTCTCAAATAGATCTCCTTTGAGATCGTGGTCCAGTAGTGATATACAGAGATCGAGACAATAGCTGTCTAGTTCGTCGCTGACTTTTTCCAGCGCGGACGTTGCTTCTTCTCCCACTATTTCACCTTTTGCGGATAACTGGACCATTTCTTCCGCTTTGAACACTGCCATCTGGAGGTTGGCTGCTTGCCTATTCGTGAGTTGATGCCGAAGTCGTATGTCATTGCTTGGCTGTGCAGTTCGAACTACGAAACTGAGAAGCGCCTTCCAAATCCTAGTGTAGTGCCGCCATGTCGACCTCTGAAGCTTGACCAGTAGCGGGCGGTCAGTTGCACTTGGTCGCTGCAAGAAGCTGTTGATCCGGACTTGATCAAAAATGTTGATGCTGTCGTTGCAGAC
>JAKLMJ010000047.1:0-10615 GCA_022813475.1 Pseudopyrenochaeta terrestris | reverse complement strand
ATCGTATTGCATGAGTTGAGTGCAACTAGAGTGGCTCTTATAAACAATAAAGCTTGAAGTATTCTGTATGATGTCAAGCAGACTTGTGGTTGCTCAATTCCTGGTTGAGGATGAGGAGCTCAGTGTCATTTCGAGCAGCCCTGACTCAGTCAGAGGTTCCCTCTGGCCTGACTGATTCGCTTGCTGGGCTGATAACAGTGGCTAAGCTGGCAGACGTCTGGGAATGCCAAGGCCCCTCTGTCAAAGCCGTCCGCAGATTTCCCTGCGGACACTAAGATAGAGGCACAACGCTAATGATTGAGCAGCTCCGCTTCGGTACGCAGCCGACGTTTTAGGGCAAAAATTAGCTTACATAGCGCAATCTGTGGAGACCGGAAGATGAAGGATCGAGGATTGAGAATTGCGTCAGACAGTCGGCAAGGTCCCGCTGTGGGTTCACGTCAAGGGTCGCGCATCGAAAGCCAACAATAATCTTCCACCAATGAATGTTGTCCTCAAAGTCCTATGTCCTGGTCCATGTCTGCAGATTTTACAACTTCGTAGCATTGCACGATCTTGTCGCTGCTCTACATGGTTGCCGATAGTATGTAGCGACGGTCTTTTCCTAGATCATGAGCGTCCGATCGAAGAGATTGTGCAATCGTCGCAAGGCCACCACCAATGGCGTCTACTGCACAAGGTGTTCCGAAGAATGAACCACCAGATAATGGACAGCCATGGTGAGTCAGTCTCGCCGCTGAAATTGAATATAAAACGTCATCTGGAGCCCACCACAAGTGGCGGTATGCTTAAAACCTCATCTTCTGAAATCTACACTTCAGCTCGCCGTCTCCATGACATCACAGAATTGCAAGTCTGATAAACCCGTGATCGGTTGGTATATGGTCGAACAAATGGTTTCCACAGCCGTGCGAGAGTATCTTGACGCGTCAAACGATCACTGATCCATTCTTGAGATTATGTCTCTAAATCAATCTCGTCGACCCCCTGTCGACTCTCATGAAAAGCTATCCTTTGAGATCAGAGGAAGACTCGCATGGCGGCAGACATAGTACTCAAAGGTACTATTCAGAGGTGCAGTCTATCTCGCGTCCGTCTCACGCTCGGGAAGAGAAGACACGGTAAATTCGTAGTCTCTCCGGATGATCAATTCCTCCGACCCAAAGCTTTCACTTGTCCTTGTCGAGTCCTTGTGATGACAACACATCGCCTTCGAGAGGAGACTTTCGCCCCGTAATGAGTGTTTGTTATTGATGCCCTTTGAGCCGGTCCGGCTCCTCGCTTTTGCCGTCGCACTTTCATGCACTGCGCTGCCGCTTCCATATGCACTAACTGCTGCAAGAGGCGCGGTGTCAAAACCTTTGACGAAGGCTTTACTGAAAGGCCACGTAATCGATAGAACTGAGTAGCAGATGCTGATCTGCTCCCAGATGACCGGCTTGGATATACTTACACCATCAGTTTGAGTAAGGTGTAGGAGGTGTTGTGATCGATAGTGAAAAGCAGTCAGGAGGACAAGTCTGGGGGGCGTTAGCTTGCGGCTACCTCAGAAACAGAACATGGATTACCCGAGTCGCCATGCAAATGCAGAGCACACCGTCAGCTTTTTTTTCATGGTCATCTGCAGCCGGCTGACCAAAAATATAGCGAGCATCAAAATGGTCAGCTCCGTGACACCGTCGAGTATGGATACAACGAGCCATCTTGTCTGCATCGATCGTCAATACTGCCTTCGAATGTAATGTAAGCGTTACTTACATCTCCATCACAAGTCGCGGTCTTTCCAGTTGACCACAAATGTTTCAGATCACAGTTCATAGACACTGTCAAGACAGCTCCAACACCCCATACAATCATGAGTACTACCCCAGCAATGCACAAGCGTTGGGCGTGAGCGTTGCCTGCTCCTCGAAAGATCCTGCCCATGAAAAGGACTGTTGTTACTTTGGCTGCAGCCAAAACTAAAATATACAACATGATGCTTGCTTGTAGCGCCTGCCTATGTCAGTCCGCATTCGAGTTTTCGACACAGTAGTTCTCATTGCTGACATACTTGCTCGTAATGGATTTCCTTGCCAGTCGGAGCTTGGCTATTTGCTCGCTTTGCAAGCCCATGGCGAAGGGCATAGATCACGCTAAAAGCGTTACCGTACGTCAAGACCTGCACGATGCCCGCAGCTCCATCATCAGGTCCTGGCATATTGAATTTGACAAACCCACGCACCAGAGTGGTCACAGTGGTATACACTAACAATAGAACAGCCATGATCCAGAGTGCTGCACTTTGATCTTGCTCATTAGCAACTGCAAAGCGAGACATGGTCGGCGGAATCCGTATGAATGTGGTAGTAAGGAGGGGAGCGGTGGAGTAAATTTTCTTCGTCGCTCACAAGAGTAAGGTGACGGTCGTAAACCAATAAGTACAAGACAACACGAGAACTATGTATCGTGTCCGCAATCATCTATTGGACGAAACGGATTTGAGCAGACATGGTAGCCAATGCACGTGGCAAGCACTTCTACATGTGATGATCATAAGGGCTAGATGATTGGCAGATAAGATCGGCGCGTGTCGCGACCTGACCAACCGTGCGTAGCCTGAAGTATTTGCAAGCAGCAGATCATGTGTCGTGCTCGATGTTTCGACCCATGGTAAGGCTGGATAATATTGCCAGGGTATTCATACTGGAGAGCATCCTCCAGTGCTACCTCATTGACTTTGGAATTGAATCGTTGGCCATGTTCCCTAATTATCGTCCTTATCGAGTAAGAGCCATGTTCGTCGTGCTGACCCTTAACCACTCTGCCTCCAAGTCTTTTATCCTCACCATATGATACACCGTAAGTGAATCTTGGTTGATATGATTCATGCCTGGGGAACTGGCGATGCCGATCAGCCAATCGCACAGTGTCATCTCGGCTAAATTAGTGTGAAGATATGCTTTCCATACGGCGGCCGTATTGCCTGTCAAACCCCTCGATCCACTATCAATCCGTCACTAAATTAGCGCACTGCCGTTGTGGGGTCATCGTTGCTGGTCCTAACCGACTGTTAAGCTAGTAGGGGTGGGACACACGCGAGATTACGATCCGGACGCAAGATGGTCAACATCCAGGTCCAGGGATACCATTCGTTGGCAACAGCTGTTAAACAGAGCGAGTTGCCCGGCTACATTGCCAGCCGCGGCCCACTTGTTGAATTTCGATAGCGTCTTCGAAGAAAATATAAAGGAATCCGATGCTTTGCGGGAATTGATGTACTGTTGCATTCTAAAAGATAACGCTCGACACTGCCGCTGCCCTCCATGCACTAGGCTCCATCCTTATTTTCCCTCGTTTCGTGGTGGACTTTATTGCCTCTTTTCAATCCATTCTCACCATGTCCTCTCGACCTGTCTACAAGCGTGACGAGTCGTCTTGTCACGGTCGCGAAGCATACGAAATGCACGCATACAGCGGCGGCCCTGTCACCTCCGTGGTTCACAACGGAAAAAGTGACAAAGTCACCGTGGAAGATGAAACAAGCAGAAATAGAGGCGCAACCACGAACGATCGAAATGACATGGAGAGACTTGGTAGAACACAAGAATTACGGGTGAGTCATTGGATTCTTACATGATTGCGTGGACATACCTGGTAACCAGCATACAATCAGAGAAATTTTCGCTTCTTGTCAATCTTCGGATACTCGCTGCTTTTGGGAAATGGCTGGGTCCTTACAATGATCGGACTACTTGTTCCGCTTTCAAACGGTGGCACAGCTGGCACATTATGGATGTACCTCATAGTCATCTTCGTCATGATGTTTTCCACCCTGTCCATGGCTGAGATGGCAAGCATGGCACCCACTGCGTAAGGCGATCCATGGGTGCATTGTCAGTGATTCGAAAGGCTAACTTGACGATCGCAGTGGAGGTCAGTATCATTGGGTCAGCGAGTTTGCACCACAGCATTATCAGCAATTCCTCTCATACCTGACAGGCTGGCTCAGTGTGGGTTAAGATTTGGCCTTTAAGAACGAGGATAGTGTTTCTGACTAGTCTACAGGTATTGGGTTGGCAGACTGCCCTTGTCAGTACCTCATACAGCGTAGCTCTTGCTGTGCAAGGCATGATTGCGCTGAATGACTCAGATTACGCTTTACCCGCCTGGCATGGAGTGCTCCTGACGGTAGGTACGGTATTACTTACGATCGTCTTCAATACCGTACTTCTCCGCAGACTTCCTTCATTCGAAGGAGGCATGCTGGTCGTTCATGTCTTTGCATTCATCGCTATCTTCACTGTCATGTGGGTCATGGGAGACAGGGTACCGATAAAACAAGTCTTCACCGAATTCAGTGACCCCCAAGGATGGGGTAGCGTAAGTACCAACACTTGGATGCCAAAGAAAGCCGAAAATTGAAACTAATGATTACAGTTCGGACTGGCAACATTGGTTGGGTCGGTAGCAGCTTCCGCGTCTCTTGTTGGCAGTGATAGTGCTGGTATGCCACATATCCCGCCGCATTCAGGAGGCCAAGCTAATGCAACGATTAGTTCACTTGGGCGAAGAACTGCAAGATGCATCTTGGGTGCTTCCTCGCAGCATGATAGTTTGTGCAGTAACAAACTATTCGTTGACCTTCCTCATGCTCATCAGTAAGTCCTCACTTCCATAACAACGTCCAGATTCTTCGCTGACATTGTCTACGTCGTAGCTGTACTTATCGTCAAAGGTGGCGACGTCGAACAGCTAATTAACACACCATATGCGCAACCTTACGTTCAGATCGTGCGTACAGCTATCTTTTTTTTTTTTTTTTTTTAACAAAAAAGGCAGACCGCTGATTATGTGAGATGACAGTTCTATAACGTGACGCAGAGCAGATCAGCCAGCACAGCGTTAACGGCTTTGATATTTGTTCTGCTCATGTTTGGCGTTATCAACCAGGTGACCACTACTTCACGTCAGCTGTGGTCTTTCGCTCGCGATAACGGCTTGCCATATAGTCAATTCCTAAGCCACGTGAGGCCAGGTATGCACAATCTAATCGCTTGTCGACATCAGAGGCAGAGTTGTCCGTCAGCTAATAATTCCGTAGATTGGGACATTCCGTTGAACGCTGTGGCGGTGACAGTCGGCTTTTCTGTCATAGTCAGCATGATCATCCTCGGGTCTCCGGTAGCATTCTTCACGCTCACGTCGATATGCAACTCTGCTCTGTATGCTAGCTAAATGATCTGTATTGCAAGTATGCTATGGCGGCGCCTCTCTGGTGGACCGATGCCGCCATCACGTTTCGACCTAGGGCGGAATTTCGGGCTATTCTGCAATATCATGTTGGTGCCTCCCCGTCTGAAAAAACCGAAGTCTCACTGACTCTGAACCGTAGGGCTCTGGCGTCCGAGTTGGTCTTGTTCGTCTTCATGTTCTTTCCAGTTGCACCAAGTCCAAATGTTCCCAACTTCAATTGGGCAGTCCTTGTCCTTGTGGTTGTAGTGATGTGGGCCATTATTTATTATTACGTCTGGGCAAGAAAAAGTTATGTTGGCCCAGTCACCATAGTCAAGGGTCACGGCTTCTGAAGGAAAGATTTCGAATAGCGAACACAGCATAAGCCTGAGCTTCCCAAAGCAGATACAGACCAGGACGACCAGACTTTGTTCCTAGCAATCCCTATGCAAAGCTTACAAGAGCTTTGATTCAGATATATACTGCACTGTAGCACATCATTGTGTCCTGTGGTGTGGCGTACGATGCTATCATGATACCTCCTCGTGTGTCGTTGTCCACTGTGTGGTCACTGGCGATGCAGTAGGTCTTGCGACAGCAGTTCCTTAGGTAGGCAGAGACCCGTGCCACTTACTCAAAATCTGACAGAATTTCGGGCTTCGTCGCCACGAAAGATCCTTATCCGGGGCATACTCTCACTTCTCCGAGCTTCGAATTCTGCTTACAACGAAGTCAGATAACGGCTCAGTTGAGGCGGCGTAGTGCACACGACTATTCTCTCACAAAATGCAAGTTTCTTCTATTGGCCGGTGGTACTAGCGTCGCAAGGTAGCGGGTATCAGATTAGCTTGGCGTGCGAGAGCCATCGCAAAACAAGGTCTGCGGACTACTTGGCCACGATGCTTCGCACAAACGTGCAACTGAACCACTGCTGATGCCCTGAACAAAGTGCGATGGAGTCGACGGCGCTAGCAAATTGATTAGTGAGATTGGTGACAAATCAAACAGATGAGTGGTTGGTTGAGTATACAGACTACTTCTCGGGAAGGTCGCTTGCAACGCGCCCGGATGTATAGCCACGTCCCCCGCCGGGGGATGATCCGGGGGATGATCCGACATCATGTGCTGTATGACCTTGTTGATGCTGTCAAAGCGAACCAGAAGTGACTGTCACAGTGCCGTTCATCGAGACCATTGACAATAAATTACCAGGATCAGAAAGCCCTCAACATACTTGGCGCATTCGTTTCTTCGCGTAGTCTTTGCTTGGGTGGGAAGGTATTCGCGACGTCACTTTGACGCAACTCATCATTATCATTGGCTACCGACAACAGCGTTACCTAGGTGGTGCGTGTCAAATCTGCTTGGCTAGTGGGAAGCCATCCGAGGTCAGGGACGACGAAACACGTGAAAATGATGAGACTACGGTACAGCATGGCAGGAATGTGACCGATCGCTGTTAAATTGTTCGACAGCGTGTTGAGTTCTTTAATTCTAGGACTTGTGGGTACCGCGTGCTTAATGGCCCAGCTGAGCGGCCTCGAGGAGCCCGAGGCGGTGCCAGCTGCAGTGTGAGTCTGCATAGTCGCAAGTGGAGAACCGAGAGGTTGGGTGCACCAACATAATCGCAATCAAATACGATACATACCCGGGAACGCATGTTGGAATCCTTGCGAATAGGGAAAACAAGAAATCATTCATGATCAGGGAGCATCCTCTCCGCTTGGTCGCTCAGAGCGCATATTGGCCATGAAGTCCTACGATCGTTTCAGTATATCGCAAGCTAGTCTACAAGGTGGCCACGGAGGGCATCCGCCACTATACCATGCAATGCGTCCGAGCAGGGGTACCCGTCCAAATTGCATGAAGATCAACGCACTGCGGCATGCAATATCTTCCTTTTGTTATAAGAGCCAAAGCGCCGTGGACCTGGTATCGTCCAATGATGTGGGGCGTCTGTAACGTGCCTCGTGGTCGACGAGGCTGTGCCCGATTTGTCCCCGTTGGTCGTATCCTCGCTGCTGCAGTAGTGTTGAATGTTTATGGTAAGCGGTTTCCTAACACGATCATCTTCCAAGAGGCTAGCAAACTTTACCAGGTTCCGATATGGTAGCTGCCAGGCTACTAGCTGCTTCCCCCAAAAATGGTACGAAACGCATCGAAGCGAGGAAATATACTGCGGACATGCATCACATGCTGTATGTACTCAAATCACCGCGAGATGCATGACAAGCAATCCTGTGAGCGATGCAGTGTGTACACAGCAAAGGTTGCTAAAGGGGGATTGGGATCCCCAGGTATAAAGTCCAACACAACTCCCCTCGAATCGTGCACATACTGGTACATGTGGCGGTTTCCGCAAGCAGCATAGCCGCCGAGCACTACATTCCATTCGCTGAACCTCGGTTTCACCAAACCATGGCCTGCCCGACTTACACTGAATCAGCCGACTTATTGCTGAACCTACGCTGGGTGGTTGAATACCTCAAAAAGCAACAGAGATCTACCAACCCAACCAACCCAAGACAGCGAATTCACCGACCCGTTCGTCAGATAGTACGATGGACGTGCGACAGGTGTATGTCAGGATTAGTGCTCGGGAATGGCTGCCAAGGTTGTGGCCATCGCAAGTGTGATGACTGTGTCAGGAGTCCGTAAGTCGACGTCACCAGCCAGAAACCGTCACTCATGTACTGCTGCTTATACTACTGCCAGCTCCAAGCATTGAGAGTCGCGCTTAATGTGTTTGCGAGCACAACACTTGGTGGCTCGACGATTCCCGAACATGCTTGCCGCATGCGCGAGTCGGACGTTGCGGTATGCACGTACGATGACTCACATGTAGCGACATACAAGACAGCTTGAACTCGGTTATTGTCCGTACCAGTGTTCTTCTTGAACTGCACTGCTCCCTGTGTCGCAAAAATGGTTTGCATGTCAGAGACGGAGTGTTCTCGAACTCTATGGCTTGTGGAAGGTTTTCTTGTCTTTTAACTCCTCTCGATCTTTGGTCCTGCTCTTTTGCACGGGCTTTTGATCTCCAATTTTGCTCATATGCGTTGCGAATCTGTTCTTTTGGTGGCAATGTTGAGCTCGCTGTTTCGTAGTTACTAATTCCTCGACGCTACGTAGAGGTACTCTGTCCAGACTGCGTCTGTACTTACGCCTGCGGCCAATCCAAAAGCCGAGTTATAGTAGAGGCTAGATAGTCTTCGAAACCTGCGCCCATTCTGTCACGGTCCAGAAGACATCCGATCTGCCATTGATCTGATCTTGCTACGAGATACATACTGTACCTGTAAGCTTCTCGAAAGAACTTTGGCCAATGGTTGAAACTGCCTACCATGAGCCGAACATGGATGAGATCGAATCGTTTAGGGACATTCATGTGTCTTCGGCATCGTCGACGATGAATCTCACATTGGGAGTAATCTTAATAACTTCAGTTACAACTACATACGACAAGGCAGAACATCACTCACAAGGTGGGTTGGCCCGGACTAAGATCGCTGCCCACGACCTGGCATTCGGGATACTCATCGGCTGCAGAGATCTTTTTCAGCTTGATACGACCTGTCAGGGTCCGGGTGAGACTGACCAAAATCAATCGCCCAAATGCCCGTGCCAGTCCCGACGTCTAACGTGTTCTCAAGCTTTGTGACCATCGCAAAGAACAGTCTGCCTTCATGTGTCATTCGGAAAGCGACATAAATTAGATCCAGTCGATCTAAATCAGGCTGCACACGTGTGAGCAATTCGAGATTGGTCTTGCCACTGGCAAAGCGGTGCCACATGCCTCATCGTGCGGAAGGTAGTATTTGCCATCCCTGTAGCCTGGGTCTCATTATCAGCATCATAAGGAGTCCGTAAAGACTGTTCCAATTTGAGGTCGCTGCCCACCATGATATGTTCTCCCATCCTTTTCACGATAATTGTATATTATGCTGTCAAGCGACCTTGTGTTACTTTGCCTGCACTGATTGTAAGCTCAAGCGCTGCATCGAGATCGAGAAGTTCTTTCTTCTGACGTACGTGTTGTCTCCCAAGGCAGAGTCATCATTATTCTGAACATCATACCGGATATTAGTACAGCTCGGCTAATGGAGGCCCAATCATGTCAGAGAGACGTACACCGTTTATATCGATCTCGTTTGGCGAAGCATGGTTGTTGATGCTCGTCCTCATATGCGCTCTGATGTGCAGAACTCGATCCTTGGCTCTCGTGCGCGAGTGCAACAAATTGGGTGTCTGAAGCTGATGATCGATCGATCCCTCGATGATTGGCCGGATGGGATTGAAGTACTGCTGTCTCGGACCGCGCTTGGGCTTTCGTTGGCGTCACTTACAAGGTTTGTGGTGTCAGGCCGGTCGTAAGGTGCGATTCGCGTGTCCTGTCCATCCCCACATCGTCTCACACCGCGTCGAGCGTCGCATTGTGCGTGCTTGGTGTAAATTTATATTGCCAGACGCTGATTATAGCGATGTGTGCGGCGTGAAGTTCCATCAGGTCGTATGTCCAGAACCATAATTGAAAAAGAGCATGAAGCAACTCACTACGTGAGAGGAGTCTGGCGATAGTGCGGAATGAGGTCCATTTTGACTACTCTCCAGCAGCTAGAGACGTGACCAAAACCCGCATGTAGCTTCGCGCATGTGCTGTCATGTGCTGTACAATTCTTGTGCCTCGATTAGGCGAAATGAATTCCAGTGTCGGATGCAGGGTCTGGGCTAAGCAAGGGTACGGTCGCCGTGCACAGCAGAGAGCGGGATCAAGTGAAAGATCGATCCGCAAGTGTGATGCTGAAACGGTAACGCTTATGCATGGCATCATCGTCGCCGGCTGCCCCGTCCCAGTAGCTTCCAACCGTTCCGACTCCGGATGTAGCCCACTAACCGCAGCTGGCCTCGAGTCATTACAAGCGGCCGACAAAAGCGGGTCTGTCGGCGCGATTTATCTCGCAGCAAGGATGAAGATAGAGCCGGCTGAGAAATCTCCCCTCTAGCCGCATCCCACCCACGCTTCTCCACACGCACAACAACGATGCCATTGCTGCACAGCGATTCTTGACACGAGTGTGCTCGGTTGCGTACCGATGTGGACATTCGACGCACGAACTGATCCGTCTTTCGGCTTTATCCATTTGCACACACACTAGTTTTGGGGATGGCAGAAAATTGAGCAAGTCTGATCTCTATCTACATCCCCAACTCGAACTGCGCTCCACTCGTGAACTAGCTCCATGGCTGTCCCTGATCGTGCAGGCATAGATCCATAAACGCTGCAGAGGGATTGACTTTGGTGAGAAGGATTTACTCCATTCTTTATGCCCTTCCAACATCCTTTCGAGCGACTCATCTCGCGACAATTCCGACTGTTGTATGCTTCATTTGCCAATTCAAT
>JAKLMJ010000046.1:0-11989 GCA_022813475.1 Pseudopyrenochaeta terrestris | reverse complement strand
TTCCTACGTCTTTACAATTTATTGTAAAAGTTAGACGAGACTTATAGGCTATTTGTAGTCTAGAGTTCTGCATTATTATATTAGCCAGACGCTTTATATGCCTGGTTTGGTTTGTATCCTAGACCTATTTTGGTTTGTGTGCTAGACCTACTTTGGTCGGTATGCTTACATGTACATATTACTTATACCTAAGTAGATTAAAAAAAAAAGGTTTAGATGTACTTCACTAGGTCTCTAAGTTTATAATAATTATTTTTATCATATGAGAATTTTTAAAAGTCAACCTTTAATCAGTTCAGTGAACGGGTATTTAATAGATTCACCACAACCTTCAAATATAAGTTATTTATGAAATTTCGGTTCGTTACTTGGTTTCTGTTTGGGAATACAAATAGTAACAGGTGTAACATTAGCAATGCATTACAATCCTAGTGTATTAGAAGCATTTAATTCAGTTGAACATATAATGAGAGACGTAAATAATGGATGATTAATACGTTACTTACACTCAAATACAGCATCGGCCTTTTTCTTTTTAGTTTACCTACACATAGGAAGAGGTTTATACTACGGATCTTACAGAGCTCCAAGAACATTAGTATGAACAATAGGTGTTGTAATATTTATATTAATGATGGCTACAGCCTTTTTAGGGTACGTTTTACCATATGGTCAAATGAGTTTATGAGGTGCTACAGTTATTACTAACCTTATGAGTGCAATACCATGAGTAGGACAAGATATAGTTGAGTTCATATGAGGAGGTTTTTCTGTTAATAACGCAACTTTAAACAGATTCTTCGCATTACACTTTGTATTACCTTTTGTATTAGCTGCATTAGCATTAATGCACTTAATTGCATTACACGATAGTGCAGGATCAGGTAATCCATTAGGTGTATCAGGTAATTACGATAGATTACCTTTTGCTCCATACTTCATATTTAAGGATTTAATTACTATATTCTTATTTATAGTAGTATTATCAGTATTTGTTTTCTTTATGCCTAATGTTTTAGGTGATAGTGATAACTATATTATGGCTAATCCAATGCAAACTCCACCTGCTATAGTACCTGAATGATATTTATTACCATTCTATGCTATATTAAGATCTATACCTAATAAATTACTAGGAGTTATAGCTATGTTTGCTGCAATATTAATATTATTAGTTATGCCATTTACAGATTTAGGTAGAAGTAGAGGTTTACAATTTAGACCTTTAAGTAAAATAGCTTTCTTTGTATTTGTAGCTAACTTTTTAATATTAATGCAAATAGGAGCTAAACACGTTGAAACACCATTTATAGAATTTGGTCAAATTAGTACTGTTTTATACTTTTCACACTTCTTAATAATAGTTCCTTTAGTAAGTTTACTTGAGAATACTTTAGTTGATCTTAATATTAATAAAGTGACAAAATAGTAACCATAAACAGCAATATATATAAAAAATATATATTAATTTATTGCTGCTAACTAAAAAAAGAATAACTAAAAAAAAAAATCAATAAATAAATAAAGGGGGTGGTAGTTTGCAGTAGTAATACTGCTTAATATTAATCGCTCTACGGAATTTTTTCCATTTTTTTTTATGGCATAGCTTCTTTAAAGTATTACCTATTACCTGGTTTTTAGTTAGGTGGGCTATATAATCTTTACTTTTGAAAGTAGATAAAAAAGAAATAGCTATATGTAAATAATATAAAGGAGCTAATAGTTATAAAGGAAATATTGGTTTATTAAATGTAACTTCCACATAATGTCCATTTTTTTTTAAGACCAATAACTAACGTATGTTAAGATAAATAATGGGGTTTAACTAATATAGATATCTATCTGTAGAGTACTTCCTAATACAACTTACATTATTCTTCCTGTATTTAGTATTATTACCTTTACTGTCCTTAATTTTTTTTTTTATTGTAAGTTGTGTCACTTTAACTTTTCTCGCTACGCGCTAAACTTATTAAAGCAAATAATATTATTATTAATAAATTATTATCTATAACATATAAGTAAGGTATTAAAATATAAAAAGTTAAACCTACTAAAATATACAGTGCATATGATGTAATAACACCTGTATCTAGCTTTGATATTTTACTACTTAGACTAACTAAACCTTTCTCTAAACCATAAGGACCTATTAATTCTATAGAACCTTTATCAAGAACTTTAGTTGTTTGTCCTCCTAATTTTAAAACCAGATCTGTTATGTATCTGTTATAAAATAACTCAACTAGGAAACGTTGGTTAAAGAAACTAAATACATTGTAACCAAATCTAGATAGTTTAAAGTGTGTAAGTACTTTAGGTATAAATTCTGATAATACTAGAGATAAAATACTTAATGAAACAGTAAATATTAAAGGTAATATTTTAAATAAAGTAGGCACAGCAAATTCAGTATCAAGCAATATCTCATGTAAAGGGTGAATAAATAAACTATTATCTATAAAGAAACTAGTACCTAAACCTATGAATATATCTTTAGTAATATAACCAAAGAATATAGAGAAAACGGCTAAAATAATTAAGGGTAAACTCATAAAAATGTCTCCTTCATGAGCATGCTTGTAATTTATTAAAGGCCCATTAGGATTAGTTAAGAATGTTAAGTATAAAACTTTAACTGAATACAAAGTAGTAAACATTGCACCTATTGTTGAAACAAAGTATACAGCTGTACCAGAGAAGTAATATTGACCGTATGCAGACTCAATTATAAAATCCTTAGAATAGAACCCTGTCATAAAAGGAAAGGCCACTAAACTTAATGAGGCAATTAACATAACTGAATAAGTTAAAGGTAAGAAAGCTCTTAATCCTCCGTATTTTCTAAAATCTTGGTTATCTGCTACTGCGTGTATAACAGCACCAGCACCTAAGAATAAAAGTGCTTTATAGAAAGCATGATTAACTAGATGAAATAATGCTATATTGTAAGAAGATAAACCTACTGCTATAACCATCATCCCCAGTTGACTCATCGTAGAATAAGCTATAACCTTTTTAATATCTTGTTGGAATAAACCAATAAGAGAACTAAATATAGTTGTAATAGCCCCTAATCATAAACAAAGTACTAAAACTGTGTTACTATATTCTATTAAAGGAGAACTACGCATCAATAAGTATACTCCAGCAGTAACCATAGTAGCGGCGTGTATTAAAGCAGAAACTGGTGTAGGACCCTCCATGGCCATAGGTAATCAGATATGTAATCCTACCTGTGAACTTTTAGCCATAGCACCTATTAATAAACAGATACCAACTAATGTTACTATATTTTCACTTACAAATGGTGCAGTTGAAAAAACTGTAGCATAGTCTAGATTACCAAAAGATCATATTATAGCAAACATACCTATAGTTAAAAAACAATCTCCCACTCTATTAGTTAAGAAAGCAGATAGAGAACTTTGGTTAGCGGCTATTCTAGTAAATCAGAAACTAACTAGTAAGTAAGAACACACTCCTACTCCTTCTCATCCTACAAACATTAGTAGAAAGTTATTTGCTGTTACAAGTATTATCATCATAAAAGTGAATAAACTTAAGTAACTAAAAAATCTTTGGTTGTGAGGATCACTACTCATATATCCTATAGAATATAAGTGTACTAATGAAGATACAATTAGCACAGGTATTAACATTGATACTGTTAAAGAATCGAAGTTAAAACTTCATAAAACATTTAAGGACTCTGAATCGATTCATCTAAATAATTGAATGGAAACAGGTGCATTATTCATACCTACCTCAAAAAAAGCTAAAATAGAAAGAGCAGTTGTAGTGAAAACTGATAAACATGTTATTAATTGAGCTCCACTAACTCCTACTTTTCTTCCAAAAAACCCAGAAACAATTGATCCTAATAAAGGTAATATTATAATGGCTAAATACATTATTTAAATTCTATTGCAACACTTCCTCTTAATCTGTAAAATGCAACTAAGATACCTAATCCTATAGCTGATTCTGCTCCAGCTATTGATATTATGTATATTGCGTATGTTTGACCTAATATATCGTCAAAACTAAGTGAACCTAATAAAATTAAAAATGTAATGGCTAATAACATTATTTCAATTGAAATTAGCATAAGTATAATATTTCTTCTATTTAAAACAAACCCTAGGATACCTATTAAAAAAAGTATTAATGATAAATTCATAATTGTAATATAACTCTAAAAAGTAAATGTAGTAAAAATAGCCGTTAATTATTATTAGTATTAGTATTAATATTAGTATTATAGTCACTTAAAATAGTAAGAACAGTAATATCATTTGGACTTCTAGCATGGGGTGTTCTTTGTATAGGTAATCTTCTACTTAGTATACCTCTTGCGGCGTCTACAGGAGACAAGCTATAATTATTAACATTTATTAATAATTCATTTTTATTATTAAGACCCACACGAGAATCAGGGACATTGTCTCTCGTATAAAGAAGACCAACCATACCATTTATTACTCTAAATGACCCTGCTCTGTTTGGAAAAAGCGCTGCCATACGTATCCCAGTGCTGTCATTTCTATCTACTAAAAATGAGTGGACTCTGGTTCCAACATCATGACGTTGAAAAACTAAGTTTAACGGTATATTATTATCATTTTTTCTTCGTTCAAGATCTGCTTGAGTGTCAAGTAAACTATCAACAGGAATAGTTGTTTGATTCTGTTGGGCAAATAATACGAAGCCTAATAAAGTTATAGATACATTTACAAATATTACACAATAACTAGGAATAAAGTTATTTAAATAGTCAAATGGTATGTTACTTAAAAAACCTAATATGTTATTAAATAAGTGGTGTAAATTTGTTAATTCAGTTTGCATATGTTAATAAAAATAAATAAAAAGTAAATGGTCTTATTAAAAAAAAAAATATATTACCAATCTAATATATTAGTAATGTTATGAATTTATAAAACATAGCATAACTAACATAAATTATAAAAAACTTATTTTTTTTTTTGTTTTCCACTGTTAAAAAGTATACTAAGAACCTCAGTAATAAACTGATAAGAATAAGAATAATCATACAACATCAACAAAATGTCAGTATAATATACCTGCTTCTAAACCTAAGTGATGATTTTCAGTTAAGTGGTAGGCTAACAAACGTCAGAATCCTACACCTATAAAAATTGTACCAATTATAACATGTAAACCATGGAAACCTGTTCCAAAGTAGAAACATGATCCAAATGCACCATCTGATAAAGTGAATGAAGAAACTGAATATTCTACACCTTGGAATGCAGTAAATATTAAAGCTAAAACTATAGTAAACATTGCTCCGTATAGAGCTCCGTTTCTATTTCCTTGTATTAAGGAATGGTGAGAATAAGTAATAGTAACACCACTGGCTAATAATAAAACAGTATTAAGTAATGGTAATTCAAAAGCATTAATTGCTTCTATACCCATAGGAGGTCATTGAGCTCCCAGTTCTACAGTAGGTGATAATGCACTATGAAAATAAGCTCAGAATATAGCTAAGAAAAATAAACCTTCACTAACTATAAATAAAGCTACTCCCATATTTATTCCTCTTTGTACAGCTAAAGTATGATTACCTAAGTAAGTTCCTTCTGAAACAACGTCTCTGAATCAGAAAAACATACTTGACATAACTAATATTAATGCACATGATAATCAAAACCCTGCATTAGAGAAACCATGCATTGTTAATACACCTGAAAGAGTTAAAGTTAATAGACTAATACAAGTAAATATTGGTCAAGGAGAAGGTGATACTAAATGAAAAGGATGTCCTTGAAAAGCACTTCTATTTAAATTTGACATAATAATTATTAAAGATTCTAAATACAAATATGTTTTTTACATTTAGGAGACGAGATATTGAGATATATAGTGAGCGATAAAAAAAGCACACATAATAATATCATTAGAATAATTCTTTAATTATCTTTTTTTTTTCTATGGATATAACTAAGCCGGTTTAAGTAATTGTATATAAAACTAAAATAAAACTTAATATAGGACTTTTTTTTTCATTTGAATCACACACACTTTGTGTTTGTGTGTGCGTGCGTGTTAATGTAATCTCTGCTTAAGACCAAAGCTTTAGCTTTTATAAGTATATGCACCAAGTACTGGACTTTGCAACAACATTAAAAATATCGTAATACAATATATATCACACAGAATAATAAAAAAGATAAAAAAAGTATTACTATTATATATATTATACTTCTTTTTATTTCAGTTTAACGAGTATAAAGAAATAATCTCATTTAAGACTCGAACTTTAATCTAGATTTTAGGAGAATCTTGTTTTACCGTTAAACTAATGAGAGTTTTTTTTATTGACTATATATATAGCAAAAAGCGCGATGGTTTATACTTAATGTAAATCTAGTGCGTCTTTTATGTATGAACAAGATAAAACTATAAATACTTGAGCTTGTATGAAAGCAATACCTAACTCTAAACCAGAGAACGCTATAATAAATGCTAAAGGAAAGAATCCTAAAAAGAAGAATATGAAACCTGAAGTCATTATGTTATAAGTAAATCCACTTAAAATATTTAAAAGCATATGACCTGATAATATATTAGCTGCTAATCTTAATCCTAATGATACATTTCTAGCTAAGTAAGATATAAATTCTATTAACACTAGTAGAGGTAATAACCCTAATGGACAACCAGCAGGAACAAATAGAGAAAAAAATTCTAAACCGTGTTTGCTGAATCCTAATATAGTTGCACCTAATACTATAGTGAAACTTAATGAGAAAGTTAATACAAAATGACTTGTTGAAGCAAAACTGTAAGGAACCATTCCTATTAAATTATTTACTAAAATAAATAAGAATAATACATACATAAATGGAAAGTAAACTTGACCTTTTTTGTTATTTATTTGACCTACTACTATACTGTGTACAGTTGCGTATATAGATTCTTGATATACTGATCAAGCATTTGATACTACTCTATTGTTGTTATTAGATAAAAGACTAATAACGAAAACTAATAATCCGGCTATTGTTAAGTATAAGCCTATGTTTGTTAAAGAGATAGAAAGATTTCCTAGTACAGGTGCGTCTAGGCTTATAAGATTTCTTATCTCAAATTGGTCTAATGGACTAATTATATTTGAAAAATTATTCATGAAAAAAAAAAAATGTTTATGTTTATTTAAATAAAAATCTAGCGCACACTACGTTTATATTAATAGTAGCGAGAAGATACATGACATGATATTACATTAAGGAGAAATAATGTAATAAATTATAATTTGCTAATAAAAACACGTGTAGTGAATAAACGAACAAATCTAGGTAATATGTATTTAGAAAATACGTATATTAATATGGCAATAATTGCAAATGCAAATGTTACTTGATTTATAAAATAAAAGGGTACTAATTGAGGCATAAGATTAATAATAATAGTAATTGTCCCTAATTTGTTAAGTTAGCTGAAAGCGTTTAGGAAAACAAATACATGTGACTGAGTGTAATTAAACCAGAACCTTTAAAGGAGTATATAGTTTTTTTTTTATTTTTACTAAAAAAAATAGCTATAAAAACTTTTTGATTTAGCTTTGTAATGGTAGACTTACAAATGAATGAGGTTTAGGTGGACTGTTAAGACATCACTCTAAACTACTGTAAGCTCTATTTAATAAACTTTGTAAGTAATCTGTATAAAACTGAGGAGTTAATCATGGGTATCTACTTACACTCTTACCTTCAACTAATTGAAGATATACAATGTATAAGAATAATCATGTAGCTACAACAGATATTATAGATCCAAAACTACTTATTAGATTTCATCCGGCAAAAGCGTCAGGGTAATCACTTATTCTTCTTGGCATACCTTGTAGTCCTAAGAAGTGTTGAGGGAAGAATGTAACATTAACTCCTATAAACAGTATTCAGAAATGAACTTTACTTAACATTATGTTATAATCTAACCCTAACATTTTAGGGATTCAGAAGTATCAACCACTAAATAATGCGAATACCGCTCCCATACTTAGTACATAATGGAAGTGAGCAACTACATAGTATGTATCATGGAAAGCTATATCTAATGAGGCATTAGCTAAAACAACACCACTTAACCCTCCAACTGTAAACATAAATACAAATCCTAATGCGAATAGCATTGTAGGTGTTAGGTGTAGAGATCCACCATAACAAGTTGCTAATCAACTAAATATTTTAATACCAGTAGGTACTGCTATTATTAAAGTTGCAGCTGTAAAGTACGCTCTTGTATCCACGTCTAAACCTACACTGTACATGTGATGGCTTCAAACAACGAAACCTAATACTCCAATTGACATCATTGCGTATACCATACCTAAATATCCGAAGATAGATTTGTTAGAACTTGCTGAGATTGTAGTACTAATTATACCGAAACCTGGTATAATTAATATGTAAACTTCAGGATGACCGAAGAATCAGAATAGGTGTTGGTATAAGATTGGATCTCCACCTCCTGCTACTTCAAAGAATGATGTATTAAAATTACGATCTGTTAAGACCATTGTTATAGCTCCAGCTAAAACAGGTAAAGATAAAAGTAATAATACTGCTGTAACCACAACAGCTCACCCGAATAAGGCTAATTTGTGTAATCTAATTCCTGGGCTTCTCATATTCAGTATTGTTGTTATGAAATTCATAGCTCCTAACAGACTACTTATCCCTGATAAGTGAAGGGCAAATATAGCTAGATCTACACTTGGCCCACTGTGGCTTTGTATACCTGATAATGGAGGGTATAATGTTCAACCTGTACCCGCTCCATTTTCTATAGTAGCTGCAAATAAAAACAGTATCAGACTAGGAGGTAATAATCAAAAACTAATGTTGTTTAGTCTAGGGAATGCCATATCGGGTCCCCCTACTAACAGAGGCAGTAAAAAGTTACCAAATCCTCCTATCATTGCTGGCATAACCATAAAGAAAATCATTAAAATTGCGTGTGCTGTAATTATACTATTGTATAATTGGTTGTCTGCTATGTACTGCACACCTGGTCCAGATAATTCAAGTCTTATTAAAACTGAAAAGGCAGTACCAAGTAAACCTGAAAACAGAGAGAATATAAGGTATAGTGTTCCTATATCTTTTGCATTACTTGATAAGAATCATCTTTCTAATCAAAGGGTAATTTTTGATTCGTTTAATTCTAAGTTTCTTCCGTCTGATTCTAATCTCATTGCATTATTTGTGTATATTGAAGAGGTAATCTGATGCAGAAAAAATAAATATCTAAATATTGTCTATTTAAACATGTTTATAAAAAGTTATAATAATTTAATAATATATGCGTAATTCGTACTCATACTGAGTAAGCTATAATGGTTGTATTGTATAACTAATACAAATTATAAAAAAAAATTTTTTTTTTTTATTTTGTGTAGTTTCCTTGTCTACTTTCTATGGATAATGCATTTTTACCTAGTTCAAAGGCAAACCCTAAAGTTAATACTAAGAAAAACAAAAGCATTATTATTAATCCAAATATTCCGTTAGCGTAGGCACTTACAACGTAAGGGTATACTAAAAGTATTTCTAAATCAAATAATAAAAATAATAAAGCAAATATGAAAAATGATATACTGAATTCACTTCTATTTTGACCTAAGAATGAATGGAATCCACACTCAAACGCACTGTCTTTTTCTTCGTACGGGTTATGTGGGGCAAATATTAAATTTACGGCTAATAATATTATAGCTAATATAGGTATAAAAATAAGAAAAAATGTTTGACTTGTCATTTAAGCTTTAAATAATATAAGACTAAGAATACTAACTATATTAAATCATTCTCCTGGTATATATATAAATAATATAAGTAGGAGAGTTAAAACAGAAATAGTGCTACTTAATGCACTGTTTATTGTAATATTGCTTGGATTAAATTCCACTCTATTAGCGCTAAGACCATTAGATGTATCATCTTTTGATGAAAAGGAAGCGGGATTTATGTAACCAACTAGATTTAAATTCTTTACTGAAGGGTTTATTTTATAATCGTCTTTGAAAAAAAAAATTTGTTTAATTAGACTAAGGTAATAACCTGCTCCTATAACACTAGTTAATATTGCAACTAAAGTAATAAATATGTAACCGTTATCTAAGGCAGCACTTAAAACCATCTGTTTAGCAAAGAATCCTATTAGAGGAGGAACTCCTACAAATGAAAATAAAGTTATGGCTAAACTTATAGCTATGTAAGGATTAATGTAAAAGTAACCTTTTATTTGACTAATAAGCTGTATAGGTGAATTATTGAGATCAAGTAAATTCTTGTACTCTTTATCTTTATATACATGTAAATATAAAGTATATCCTATAGTAACTAATATAATAAAGGCGTTTAAGTTTGATATAGAGTATTGTAATATATAGAAAATATATGCTTGTATAGATTCTGCTTTATTAATAGTTAAGGCTAATAGTATAAACCCTACATGGCTAATAGTACTATACGCAAATAATCTTTTTATTCTAAATTGTGTTAAACCTAGAACAGACCCTATAACTAGAGAAAATAAACTACTTAACAATAATATATTTTTTCAAGAGAAGTTTAAGTAAGAATATTCTGTGTAGAAAACTAATTCTAAGAAAAAAGCAAATATTGATATTTTAGCCACTATAGCTACATAAGTAGTAACTATTGTAGGTATTCCATCATAAACATCAGGAGATCAAAAATGGAAGGGTGCAGCACTTACTTTAAACAGGAATCCTACGGATAATATTATTAAAGATAAATGTAGATAATATGGTTGGTATCAGTATGTAAGACTAGTTAAGTCCTCTATTTCACTAATACTGCTTATCACATATATGTTATCTAAGTTAGTAGTACCAGAGTTAACGTATAATAAGGCTGAACCTAATAAGATAAAACAAGAAGATAATCCTCCTAGCAAGAAATAAGTTAACCCACTAGCAGTAGCTGATTCTGAATCTCTATATAAAGTAGAAAGTATATATAAACCATAACTTTGTAACTCTATAGACAAGAAAACAGAAATCAAGTCTGCCGTACTCATTAAAAATACGGCTCCACATAAAATAAACACTATTATAAGTGCGTATTCTATAATACGAAACTGTTCTGATGTTTTGTTTGATATAGAGTTTTTATTATATGTGAATTTAGTAGTTAACAGTTTAATAAAAGATGATTGTTCTTTTATAAAAACTTTTCTAGGATAGAAAGCAGTTAATACCAGTATAACGGCACTGATTAAGAATATAAATATATTGAAAGATTGTGTAAATGTTGTAACATTAAACAATCCACCATATATACCTATACCTTTTTCCAATGCTTTAGTAAATAAATTGTTTAAAGCTAAGAAACTGGCAAAAAGTAAACCAGTTATAACAATTCTGGAAAATAATATTGATTTGTCCCGTCTTAAAGTAACGGCGTTTGAAACTAATAAAGAAATTAATAAAGAGATTAACATGGGAGGATACCCAGATTTGAACTGAGAACTTACTGTGCCACATACAGTTGCTCTACCTATTGAACTATATCCACCTTTTTGGCCCTTTGCAGTACATAATTTTTACGCATAACATTTACTCGCGAAGCGAAAGCGCAGTGTGTATGTGTCTAGATATAAAAATTAATTTATCGTTGCTTATGTTGGAGTGATTCGAACACTCAATAGTAAATACCAAAAATTTATGACTTACCGATTAGTCCACAACATATTATAACTTGCTCTTTCCTACGTATTGTGAAGTTAATTGGACACCTGTAGCTTATTACTTTTTTTCATGTGCTAGTTAATATAAAAATTGTATATACATAATTTTTATGGAGTATTAGGCCCGGTATAATCTAGCTATGAAGGGTTTTGCCAGCATTAGATATTATGCAGACGTTTGGTTCATAAGCCGCGTACTCTTTTTCCTTTTATTCTTTAAAATATTGGAAAGATCTATACC
>JAKLMJ010000045.1:0-15079 GCA_022813475.1 Pseudopyrenochaeta terrestris | reverse complement strand
CTTCTGATGAAAGCATATCCGCGTGTCATCATGCTGCTCCGACAGCGACGAGAGAGCACGAGGACAATCTCGACGGAGGTGGATACAGGAGACTCGCTGCAGACCTCATGCGTTAGCAGCGGCGGCGAACCTGACTCCGACGACTATAATGGTAACGATCATGATGATACCAATAGTCATGTCGTGGGCCGTCTCTCTATCGAGACTGCCAAGTTGCCTGCTTTGGCAAGCGCGATGTCCCAACGCCTGAGTGCTGCGAGAGGCGATATACAAAGGTACGTGGCAGAAGTGCAACATGATGAAGGAAGATACCGTGAGCTTGGCAGCCGACTTTTCCGTGCGGCGAACGATGGCGGCGGCGTCATCACCGTGAATGCTCTTTTCGGCCTTATACCACTACTGCTTGACCGTGTCGACTCTTCTGACATAGTAAAAGGCCAGGGGAGGAATGAAAGCGGCGGCGCTCCGGGTGAAGGCCATACGGCCTCCGTATTTCCAGCTGCCACTACTTGGCCTCCGACCGTGCCGCCTACGATGCTGGATGCAAAGATATGCGGGCCCGGCCTCGGCTTCCGAAGCAGTATCCTTCCCCTTTGGAACGGATATCGCTGGCAGGTGGCCATTCTTCAACCGGCAGGAGCAAGAATTCTAATCGACCCTTGGGGATACGACGGCTCCAGAGATCTGCATGTACGAAAGACTTCTTGGAACGCTTCCTGAATATGTATTCTGACTTATGGCAATCTAGCTAACATTCGCATCGTTTGAGCATGCCCTAACGAAAGGCCAACATCCTCACGAGTCAGAAACAGGTTGCCCTCGACTCACGGCACCAGAACAAGAAGTTCTGCTACCAGTGTGCCTTCCGAAGGCTGCCAAGAAACAAATGTGCATGAGACAGCATAGTGTTGCTATTGCTTGGTGGGCGACTGTTGAAGTTCTGTTCGGGAACATCGACCCAAAGACCAAACAGCTGAAAGAACTGAACCGCGTAGACTGGGTCCGTCAGGAAGGCATCATGGCGGAGGCGCTCTGCAAATTCGCCCCCAACGCTATTCGCTCCTCAAATTGCAAAGGTCACGAGGAAGTCTGAATCTTGATGGTTGAAGGCACCTAGGTCCTTAAGTAGTCTCGCTGTGCCAATCGTGATCGACTCACTTGCTTTCAATGTGACAGATGCAAATTTGACCATGGCCTAGCTGCAATCAGTTTCCGGCCCGAATTGTGCCAGCTGCCACGCCTCTGAGTGCTCGTAGGCTTTTTTTGAGACATGTAACGTCATAGTGAGTTTCGCCCTCGAGTGTGGCTGTCTGACGGGCGACGACCGTCATTTCGGTGGTTCAAGGGTAGGGGTTGGAGTTGCGATTCATGGGAGGAAATCTGCGAAAGGCTGCGCAATGCCAAGATTGCTCATACGGACGCCGTAAGTAGCCTGATAGATCGGAATCAGATCAAATCAAATCTAGCCAAGATGACTGTGATAAGCAACGAGCTCTAGTAAGTCGTCAAAATAGCTTGTGTCTAGCGCGTTTTGAGACGAGTCAGTTTATGTAGTACAAAAACATGAGCCATGGTGTCGAAAAGATGCAATCGTGTCAGGCAAAATGAAAGCAGTCATCACGTTTGTCACCTACAAGATCGTTGCGCTTGAACATCGCTTACCATCAGCGCCTGGCAGAATTTGTTGATTTAACCGAACGCTGCTCCGATCCGTTCGATCATCGAAGTAAGCAGAAAACATTCTCGTAAGTTGACAATGTCATACAGCACATTTACGAGAGTCTCACTTTGCGCAATCACTCGGCTCTAGCACGCAGCTCGCGCAATAATAGGTCTAGTCCTTCGTAGGCCTCAAGCTGGCAATCTCATGTCACACCACCACCACCAGCACCGTCAATGAGAACGCCGATCTGACACCATATAGGAGTAAGTTAAGAGCCAGGAGAAATCGCAAAAACGGCACAAGAGCGCAGTGAGACCACCAGATCCTGGAGAAAGATCAATCCACGTGCTCGCAGAATGCGACCAGTCACGTCAAGCAAGACACCAGCGTAAGCACCCGATGAGGTTGAACAGCTGTCGTACAATATCAAGCACAGCGGGCGTGAGATGACAGCGCAGGGGTAGGAACAAGACCATTTGCCCGTCTGTGAAGAAGTAACTTACAATGGATTCACGGACAAAGCAGGGCACGCCTATGGCTCTAGACCAATGGTGAGGGCAGGATAGTTGAACAAAAGAGAGCAGATGACAAGGGCCAGTCGTCGTGGCCACATGCGAGAACCAGGACGGGGTCGTTGAGCTCTCTCTGTCCAGTGGGAAAGAGTGACTCATCGTACTGCCGAGGCGCTTGTAACAGCGAAGTTTTGGTTGTCGAACCTGATCGACTGGGTGGGTTGAGCTTTGTCGTCACCACGTGCCACGGCTGGCAGGGCCCACCGGATGTATGATCTACTCGGACGCTCATTCCGAAAGTTGCATGCGACTTGCGTGTCGCGAAGCTTGTTTGAGCGCAGGTTGTTGGTACCACTAGACCGGACTCGAGCACTGCGAAAAGACCACAAGTAGCTGCTCGGAATGACAGTATACTGGAGCTACCTGGTACTCTGGTTGTCATACCTAACACCAATATCAGATGATGCCGCGTAAAACCAATAGTAGCACCCGATGACTGGTGAAACCAATCTCCGCGCATGATGACAGGTGAATCTGATCCTAGCACTCGATGACATGCGAAACTAAACTTAGCACACAACGACAGTTGGACCTAATCTTAGCACTTGATGACAGGTGAGGGCTAATCTCAGCATTCGACGACAGGCGAAAGTAATTTTAGCACATGATGACAAGCGTGACTAATTATCACATGATGACAGACGAAACTAGTCTCAGCACACGATGACTGGCGAAACTAGTCTTAGCACATGATGTGACCGCCAAGATTGTGCGTTCACAGAGCCAGATTCCCCCTGACCACAACATCAGGCCGCGGAGAAGAAATTGTCATTGCACTCCAGCACTCTATCGACCGCTCGAACGGCCCCATGATATGCAGACTCTCGCAACCGCGCGTCTCGCTCAACCCGTCTACATACGCAGCTTTTGTAGCAGCTTCCTCAAATAAAAGAACAATTCACATGACCGTGCTCAAGCCGTGTTAGCCCATGGCTCAGAAGCTGCCTCGGTTCCGTATATAATCGCTAATCATCGGACAGCAGAAGAACGAGGTGCAGCATATAGCAGAGCTGTCTCTGGTCGTACTGATGGCGTGTGCGGCCTTTGCCGTCGTTTCGTCGACTCGGCCAAACTTGTCTGTGATGGTTTTCAAATCTCCTTTGACCTTCTCATCTTCGAGAATGCCATTTCGTAAGGCTTCCACTGCATACTCCGTGAGCTCAGAGCCAACACAGCGCATGTAGTCCGCTGAGAATATTTCCCCGTCAGTGTAGTGCTCCTCAAACGCAAATCCGGCCTGGCTGGTCAAGCTGATGCGGCTGTCAAAGCTTCGCCCACTACTTCTGCGCCGGACATTGCTGAGTTGTATCTCAAATTTGACGTGATTTTCGACGCTTTCGACCTGAAATCCATGTGTGCCAGGTCCTAGAACATCATCATACCATCTGGTGACGTATCTTTGCGGTATCCGGCTGTTGATACTTATCTGCTCCTCGCTGCCTTCGACGGTAGAGACTCGAAGCTTGGGTTGGAGCAAAAACATAATGAGAAGTCACAACAGAGTTGAGAAACGAACAAGGACCAAGAGTTAGCATCGCAGCAACGGCTCAGGCGTTTCTTAAGTATACAAAAAACGTCATCAGTCGTTCTCTCCGCGTGCATCCAGCCGGCAGCGTGTTTTCCTCAAACACTGCCTTGTAATTGGTTTAAGGTTGACTAACTTGGATACCATCACGCAATTGATAGCTGGTATGCCTACCACGCACAGCTGACAGGCTCTAACGTTAATCGATTGACGAGTCTTCAACTAATTGACTTGGTGTGACCCTAAAGGTCCCAGTACATACTGGTCACCCTTCTCAGTAATAAAGGTGAGCACAGTGCCAGAGCAATGAAACAGACGTACTGTAGCTTCGATAGCGTATAAGAGTAAAATTTCATCAGCCGACATATTGTCATCTAATTCAACGTTGATTAAAGCTTTAAAAGCAGCATCACGTCATCAAAGTCCCGTCTCTGGCGCGCCCATCCCACGACTACAGTAGAACGTCGCTCTAATTTCCCGATCTGGTAGATGGCGATGCGTTCCCGTGTTGTATGCTCACGCACATTAGTCGAGGGCCTGTCATCGGGTCTCGTGACCCTGTTCAGATGCCTGCCCGCACGTTTCACTACAGTGGCTTGGATGGCAGTTCGTGTAGGGTCTGGAGCAGCGGTCTAGGCACCAGCTGTTCGGATGCAGGGCTCACGAGTGTCGACTCGCGCGAAGATCTGACTTTGGTTAGTGACATCCAGGTGTGGTATCATCTTCACGACCGGGACTGCTCTACCTTGAGTGCAAGCTCTGGGCTTGCCTGTGCCCATTCATGGTCACATCAAACGACATGGGTTGGGCCACCTCGGGGCTGATGGCGTGAGGCGATAGCTGCTCATTGTCCACGACTGCTGCACCGTCGACTTCGCTTGGTGGCTTCGTCTCGCTGGGATGAAGGGGACGGTTTGACGGATGGACTGCGTACGGTGGCAAGCCATTCGCATAAACCATCCGTGCCGCGTGTTCCTTATGTCCTTCTTGCGCGGGTTGTGGGTGGTAGCCGAGGTGAGTAGAAGAGTGGCGCGGGTGACCCGATGATTTTTGATGCCGGCCGGCGACACCTTTGTGGGAGCAGAAAGATTAGCTAGCGCCGCTACGTACTGTAGTGATAACATGTCCTTGTGCTTTCGAATGAAGCTGGCGACGATTGCAAACTTACTATTCGCGAGTCAGTTCCTGTCTTATGACATGAGCTCTAGACTTACCAGAAGAAGCCTGTTGTGAAGATCACTAGGGCTACTACACCGATCACGATGCCCGCGATGGCCCCGGTTGATATAGAGGCTTGTGAGTGCTGGTCTTGGCCTTCTGCCGACACCGAAGAGATCGTGCTTTCAGCAGATGAGGTCAAAGAAGTTCTAGCCCCAGAGGATTGCGAGCTCGCAGTGGCGGCGATGCTGGTGTCGGTATGCGCGGTTTGCGCGGACGAAGAAGCATCGTGCGGCGTACTCTGGCCCGGAAGCAGGACGTACTTTGCATTCTAGCGAACGTATCCCAGAGGTCAGCGCACCACTCTCCGTCATCAGCTATGCGATGCTTCATCGACTTACGCGAGCAGACTGAATCTGAGTGGCGATGGGATGCTCTGCATCCGCATTGATGGCACCCACCATCGCCCAGTTGATGCAACTACCAGGTGCGCCACAGTAAAAGAAGGTCGGATAGGTGGTGTTGACGGTCAAATTCCACGTGGGAAGCTGGGAGCTTGTCAGCATTGTCTGGTCTCGTCGTGATATATCGACGCACACTCCCTCGCTCAACATCGACGTCATCCGGTGACATGATCTCGCTGTAGAAGCCCTGCCCTTCGTTGCCTTGAACATTTTCGTACGGCTCACAAGGACGGCCGTAGCTCGCACGGATGACCGAATGGCTTCCAGGCCAGAATCTGAACGTGACGATATCACCTGGCAAAGCGTTGATGCTGTTGGGTGTGAAAAGGTGCTCCCTGCTACTGACTTCGATTGAATGTACGTTGATCTCGCCATCTGCTACGGTGTGCGCGGTGTTGTTGATAGCTCCCGTCGCCCCGTTGACCGCATCATCAGTCTTGACACACCGGACGAGCGGCAGAAGGAAGGTGTGGCGCCACTTCATTTCCTAAGAATGCCCTCTTCCTCTAGTCGACAAGGATGTGTGTGTGCGTGTTTCAGTGGTCAACACTGCTCCAGACCTGTGCAATTCTGAGTGGGTGATAGCTGCTGACCGATAAAATTACGTGGGTGACACATGCGAGATCCTTTTGTCGGTGAAAGAAAAGGCCAAGGTGCTCTAGATACTGTAGCAGAAGGAGATGTTACTGAAATAGAACATCGTTCCGGTAGAACATCTGCTAAGAATAGTCGAAATCTCATTCAGTATGCGCCCATCAGTCGGCGAAGCATGTCTAAAATTGAAGAGACCGCCCTTCTTCCTGCATGACAAATAATCATCTGGCAAATTCTGTGGTCATACGCTAATTATAGCGAAGTCGGCCGCAATGGACTACAGCGCTGAAGTATGTCTTCCAATCCTAACCGGTACGAGGTTAGCTACCTCGTACTGTAGCACTACCCACTTCAATATCCACACAACTTCAATTGACGTGAGTGGGCGCACTATCACGGTCCCAAAAGTGAGCAATTGCGGTACCGTGATATGAAGGAACAACTGTGTCACAGCACTAGCTGCACTTCAGGGGAGGAAGAGAGACTGTCGAGGCGAAGGCGTAATCTCCATGCAGCAGCATCACGTATCCTAGGAACATGACTATGAAAGAACGCTCTACAAGTGATAGACGGTCAATGCGTTGTAGCCGAGCCCATGGGGCTACAGAACGTAAGCATAAGTAACTTTAGTTATGGAAATTCGCACTCACCGTTGAGCTTACGGCGACATACAGCTCAGTAGGTCACACAATCATAGGCTGAAGATTGCCCAGCCAGCCACTAGTGAACCTCCCCCCAGAGACTCTGGGGGTCACAGTTGGAGTAGACCTGGGACCAGATAATGCAGGATAGATCAGGTAGCTATAGACTCTTGTTCGAATACCGTCTGCCTACTCGAAATCTCACAATTGCGCATGTCAGTACCGACATGTATCGTGGAATGTTGCCGTGGGAGTCAACGTTCGCCACCGGTAGGTGCGGGCAATACGCGAGTAAGAAGGATGTAGGACCTAGTAGGTCCAACCATGTTGCCGTATTCTGGCCCAAGCTTGGCGATGCGTCGGCCAGAGCGGACAATCAGGTTTCGCAATGATAACCTCGTCTATAAAGAGTTGGACCCTGAAATCGATGGGTCAGAAGACTTCACCGGTTCGTTCAGATCGCTTCTACCATAACGGCATCGCTTTGCGAACGTAGATCAAGTAAAGTGTCAACTCGGAACCACGCAGCCAGATAGTTGTGCTTCGTAGTGACTCGACCACTATGATGATTCACCGCACTGCAACGCTGTCTCTTAGAAGGTGAGTCTGCTGAGCGAGACAACCAGAGCCATGTCTCGCCCGCACGCAAGAGTGACAGAGTATCCGACCAACAGCATGTGACGACCCAGTCCCCGCGATGTGGAGGGCAAAGGCAGATCCCGCTCATTCATCCGCCGTCGCCCTGCCCTCAAGGCACTGCAATCCCCTATGGTCTGCTGTATTCGCACGTTGGAGGCGTCATGCAGGATTCGTTGATGCCTAGGAGTCTCAGACAGATGATCGTCAAGGCTGTGCGAGGGCTGATCTTTCGCATAGATAGGAGTAGATGTGCTGCCTTTTTCTCCGGTGAAATCACTACACTACACACTTCAGCTCTTCCACCTTCTCAATCACTCCATATTCGACCAATTCCGGGCATAGAACATTCGGAGAGGGGCCAACGGATATGAGTGTGAGTACCGTTCTCTCCTACTATTCACCGCTCAAACAGCTACATCATATCTAAGCACTACATCTGCGAGCTCAGTGACGCGTGTATGCTCGCAGCTGTCATATAACTCAGGCCCGAGACCAGCAGGAACGAAACGAGTCGGGTATATGAAAATGTGAAAGGGTTCAGTACTCATACGCTTCACAGTTTGCACAGAAGATAACTGTAGCCAATGGTGCCTAACTCAACACTCCCGCGCATGTGGGCTCATACCAACAGCCTCAACCCATTCGTCCGCTCCAATAACAACAGCGCAGACCGCAATATGACGCATTTGCCCCAGCAAGGCCAGAATCGATCCGATGACAGAACATCACTATCATCGCCCGGTGCGCAAAAAATCGATCAATACGTCCAACTACTAAACGCTGCCATCCAGCAGAAACATCTCCAGAGCTTCTACCCTCCTGGCGATCGTCGCATGCAGCAAATCGCTGAGCGCGCTGCAAAGCAAATTGACAAGCTTGCTAAAGCCTGGTGTATCCCGAGGGAGATTGCCGTGGACATTATCAGATGAATAACTCTGTTACGAAATGTGCTTCCGTAATTCAGCTAACCATCCCAAACTCGCTCTTTACGATGTTGTCATCTACATCGATGACAGCGGTTCCATGGCTTCTGAAGAGCGAGGCGAGCGTATCAAAGACCTGGGGCGCAATATTGCAGAGAGTTGCGTTCGCTGCGACTCTGTTCGATGAGGATGGGTACGTCAGCATATCTCGTTCATGTCGAAGGCATGTACTGACGATGGATGTAGCATCGAGATCCGCTTCATGAACGATGACTATACGCCCCCGAGCATGCTGAACAATGTTCGTACAGAGCAAGAAGTTTGACATGTCATGGTCAACAGAGAATACAGCGGGATCACGCCGTTCGGTACTAAGCTGCGTCAGAAAGTTATCGACGGCGTCGTTTTGTCGAAGCTTTGTCAACCGCGCAAACCTGTCTTGGTCATCGGCATCACAGATGGCCAACCCACGGGCGAGAATCCATTTGTTCTCGAGGACACCGTACACTACGCTGTCGCTTCCACGCTGAAGCTGGGCCCCGGTGCCGTTGCTTTTCAATTCGCACAGGTCGGAAATGATAAGAAGGGTGCGTCCACCACGACTGTATACTGTGTATAGCACTACCGTGAGAGATGTATTGACGATTGCTAGCCACCGAATTCCTTGCTAAGCTGGATAGCGACCCGAGCGTTGGAAGAATGGTTGATTGCACTTCCAATTACGAAACCGAGTCCGATGAAATGACTCGTGCCAAACCTCCTGTCGAACTCACCCCTGATCTCTGGATCTTGAAGCTCATCCTCGGCGCCATCGACCCGAGTTATGATACGCAGGACGAAAGAAGGGCTTGTTGAGATCCATCATGGTTATCTTGCGCACAGAATAGCGTAGTATTAGTCAGCACATTTCGATTGTGTGGGTCTTCTTGGAAAAGAATGGAAGCATAACGTAGCCCAAAGTCAGCATGTCAATCATGCAGGAAATCCAATTCGGACCCGAGTAATACTGGAGTCACAGAAACCTTGATACGCTTGACCGGTCGGTGAAATCGAGCATGAAAGACTTGATGACGATGTTGTATCATAAGACTGCTGCGCTCAGCCACCACTATACTACCATCGGCGGGTTTGTGGCGATCTGCATGCTTTTGTCCGGCCATGCTCATCCTCGTTTGTCATCGCAAACTATGCTTAGTACCAATCTAGTTGCCATACTGCACAGTATGGTAACATTACATACAAGTCATGATAATTGTCCGTGGCGATCACGATTGTGGTGGATCTCGCTTGCCACCATGTGTTATAATTAGTTTTTGTCATTTGTCATCACAGCTTACGTCTAATCTGGTTTGTCATTGTCTACTATAAATGGCTTTGATCACCATACCAAGCGCAAGCTATTTGTCATTGTATGTCATGCATTGTTGCACATATCGTAGCACGCCACCCATCCCTGATTCCGCTTACCGTACCCATTAGCGGTACTACAGCCACCCGACCGATGTTGTCTGAATTAACGTACATGGCAAACCGTGTTGATCTCGTTTCACTACAGTATACAGCGCGATCTTGTGGCTTGTCATTGTGATCCACGTCTGTTCAAGCTTTTTTATCACAAACTTTGTTCGTTCCAAATGGTTGTTACAAGCTTATCCCGATCTCACTTATCTCATAAACTAGCATGCACCTTTCCTTATCGGTCATCGTGAGCTATGTCTCCAGACATTGTACTTGATGCTGAATTCCATTGTGAGCTGTAGTGAGTGGCCTTGGTCGTTACAGATTTGATCACTGCGATCTCGCATGTCACTGCAAGAGATGATATGACCATGCTCGTGATGGCAGGTAAAAGATTACAGTAGGGGTGCCGTATAGCTTGCCACGGCTTAGTAAGCGTCCTCAGGCATATGTCAAATAACGCGCTGTTGTCATCGTGGTTTGTGATTTCCGTTGCCGCGATGCTTGACACAACCACCGGCAGCAGCAACTATTGGATAGAGTTCGTGATCACAAAGCGGACTGCGTATATCGATTCGTAATGATTCATACCAGCAAAAGCTAATGCCTTTGACCAATGCCAAGCATACATTGCTATGACTGTCGCAACCAAAGACGGTCTGCGATGACTGTTGATGCTACACCAGGCAGACCTGATCAGCGCTGATGTAGTACAGGATATGAAACAGTAGTGAGGTATATCCGAAAATTTTTCAACGTAGGTAAGTCACCGAGTCGTGGTCGTCCTTGTCGGAAGACGCGCAGTAGAATGAACATGAAATGACTACAACGAGATTTCTTGCAGAGAAAGAACCATAGATCCTTGAATAAGTTGAATTTTCTACGTTGGACGGAGGACCGGTTCCGTGCATGCTTAGTTGCTGCATATACAACAGATCAAAGGTGAATATGGAGAATAAACGTGACTTCAACACAGGAATGGAGACAGAGCGATAAAGGAAAAAAGAGAGATACGATCGGCCAGATTGTGACGGGAACTTGCTACGAATGTTGTCCGTGATTCTCTCATTTATCATCATCAAACACATGGGTAGAAATTGAAACCCTCACATGTACTGTATAAGTCGGCCTGATATACGACCCTTAGTTTGCTGGATGTGTCGCTTGAATCATACACAGGTCCAGTGTATGATGTGCTGTAAATGCCTCCGCCAGGGCGAGCACGTGCGCGTACATTGCGCACAAAACAGCAACATCGAAGATCTGGTGCGAGCTTCCCCAGATGTCGAACATCCCAGGTGCGAAGCGTTCGGGGCAGCGAGTCTACGTATGTAGGTCAGATCGATACTTGTTCAACTGAGAATGGGGTGGTAGATGCGCATACATACTGCGTACACACCCGCTCCGCCAGCATAGAAAGCCAGCTCGAGAAGATACCATCTCATTCCAGAATACTTCAGCATGTAGCCCAAGCCATACAGCTGGATTCCGTGTAGTATTGGGATGGTAGTTGACGCGCCAAGTACGAGACAAGCACACGTCCTGGCGGTTCACCAGCGTCGCAAGTTTGGTATACACATCGAACCTGCGGTGATTGACCCCAGTGTGATGATCTGTCATGGCTATTAGCATGCAATGACTACCGCAGAGTGGCTACACGGCGGCTGCCGATATGTCTCACAAGGGTACAGTGAAGTGCTCGCAAGCTCGAGTCACATGTAAAGACATAATAGATACCCGTTACGGATGTGCCAATCGTGACGGCGACGACCCCGAGCAGGTCCATTCGGAGCCAGAACTGCTCCAGATCATACGAGTGACATCCCAAAAAATGGTAGGCAGTACTGAATACCAGACAGCACTCTGCGCTGCAGAAGAAGATTCCCAGCACAACATAGTCTCTCCCAGACACAGTGAGAAAGCGAGGCTCGGAGAGGACTTGCATGAATCTGATTGCGACCAGTGGTAGGAGTACAGCTCCGAGGAGATGCGTGTATATATTGCAAGTCTCGTTGTGGAAGAACTTCAAGCTATCGACAATCTTAAAGTAGCTCGTGTTACCAGGACGATAGCCTCTGAGGATAGAATTATTGTCTCTTTGCCAGTCGGGAGCCTCGTCCCACGCCACAGTCCGAGGTTCAGCCTCGGGCTCATTACTGAATGCATCCATGACCTCCTGATTGTCGCTACACATGCTGCGTTTCTTCATGTCTGACATAGGCGTCGTCATTTATGCGAAAGAATTCGAGATGAGAGTTTGATCAAGCAAAAGTAGCCACGATAGTCAGCAGATGTTCAAAGTAAAGTATGTAAAGTCTTACTGTGCTGCACTGTGGTACGTTACTGTAAGACGCGTATCCGATGCTGCATCTCAGCTGTACCCTATGCTTATATCCAGTCCTTGGCCGATACTGTACATCGCTATGAGTCCGACTTCACACGGTACCACCAGTAACATAGCTTGCTGTTGCAGTTTAAATCTTTTGCTTGAGCAGGTCTTCAAGGCATTTACACGATAGTCGAAGGATGGCCTCCTCAAGTGCTGCAAAATTTTTGATCATGCTACACCTGATAACTTTCATCGGTACCTTTTCTCTCCGGACTAGGGTCGTTGTAGCAATCTTACGAGATCTGAGTTTCGGGAAGATTGTCATGGAATTCTTTTGCGGCGTCGCCTAAATCATCGTTTGCGCCTTTTTCTCTATCGAAACATGTTAGTCAGGTGTTGATCTGATATGCGGTTATCTCATCTACGTATCGAGAAGGATGACAGTTACTATTTGTATCATGTGCGGCGAACCAAGCAAGCTTTTCTGCGTAAAGTCGACTATCTCTTCCAAAGGTGTCATACCTCGAACAAAAGGCACATCGCGTGCACTGCCACTGTCTGAAATTCGATCAACATGGGTGATGAACAAACTTCGACACGTATCGGATGATGTATCTCCATACCTACGATGGTACAGCGCCCCGACCTTGTCGAGACGTTTACCGGTAGCTATATCTTGAACAAGACTGCTAGGATTCTCTTGTATTGCTGCTCACCTGTTTCCAGACGTTCGAGCAGCGACATATCGATGTAGATTCCATACTATCTAAATTAGCCCTGGCTGGAGTTGCTCAGCAGATTTGGTAACGACTTACATTGTAGAGTAGTAAGCCAACAATTCTCCTAGTTGAGATCTCGTCTGGTCCCAAAAGAACTAATTTTGCCGTCTCTGTCATTGTGGCTCCGGGGACGTGTCAATGCTGCACTGTTGGTTTACGAAGTTAGATGACCTGAAGAAGCGACTTACTCCTGCAGTCATGCCGCTCAATACGATGGTACCAACAGGCCTCCCTCCTCTCGTATTCTGGTTCTCGCGATCTCCTTCGGCATGCGTCACGGTCGGCTCTCATGGCCATTTGCACTCATGGCCAGTCATCACTCCGGTAGGCAGCACCACGATACAACGCAAGGGAGAAGCGAAGCGAAGCGGATGGCAAACCTGTAGTGGCGGGCAAGATTAGCCGGACCGCGCCATCTGCAACCTGGCGGCGAAGCTCTTCTTGCACCATCGCGAAAGTCTTGGCGGGTCCACTCCCCTCTCGTCGGGAGCCAATCTCAAAGTCAGAGTCAGACCCCTGCCGACAGCCAGCCCTAATCGGGCCAGCCGAAGGTTCGATCGAGTACTGCCTTTGTCGTATCGGAGATCCTAGCTTAGGCCAGCGGCAGCCACGCGAGATTAACTTTATGCGCTCTGCCTGCAGCATGCAGGGTCGCTGTGGATAAGAGATCCTGCAAGCGACCCGAATGTCTTCGACACTATCCTGTCGCACACCGCTTGGACAATTACATTTACATCTGTCTTCTCCTTCACGCGGCCCTCACGTCGTGGCTAGTACGAACTGCTCACTCATCTCATCGAGCCGTGCCACGCACACATCGACTCTGCGATCTGTCTGGAGAATGGTTCCTCGCCAATACCATTATGCCGCGCAGGAGAAAGCCAGTGAAAACGCGGCCACTGCATTTTTTTACCCTCACTCCTTACAGCTAGCAGCTGAGAACATACTTCTGTTCTTGAATGGTGTTGCGATTCAGCTCTATTGCTACTATTCTTTGATCGGATATCTGTCAGTAAAACCTCGAGGTCTGGCTCGAGACGCAATGTGAGCACCTTTTGCTGAGTGAACGTGCAAACGAATGCTCGTAACTAGCTCCGAAGCTGACAGCATATCTGCAGACTGCGGAGTGTTTACTGGACATCCGTCATCTCCAACAGCTTCCTACTCTTGTCGTTATATCCCTGGGGCGGGATTATTCAGCCGCATGCAACTACGATATGGGTGTTTGTGCAAATAGCAGGCGCATGCAGCTCGATCGCTTTACTTTGGAGGCGTGGCAGTGGGGACAAGGCGTTGCTTGTGGTTAGAAGGTAAGCCATCCAGAGTCAAAGAGGTATCTAACCTTGCTGATTTGGCGACACTAGGCTCCTCAATGTTATCGGCATCACCGCTTTCCTTTGTCTGTCCGTATTGCGAGAAGTGCTCGGAGCGAGTCATCTGGTCGCGGTGCCTAGCGCTGTTATAGCTTTCTCTATCTGTCTGACACTTTTCCCTGACATCCTCCACGTCACGTGGCGGTGTTGGGAAACGTATGTAGTCGCGCCCAGAGGGCACGCCAAACGAGAGCCTAACGTAGGAGGGCTTCAATGGTATTTCATGCAGGTCTCTAGTGGCGCATAGGCATGCTGTCGTCGCTGCATATGGGAGCAGGCACGTTCGCTGTGGAGACGCGAGCACACATAACAGAGCTTGAACATGAGATCGTGCGTGACGCCGATACGGGCTGTTATGATCGGCGCTTATGGCTGATGGCGAAGCCTCAATCTCGATCGCGGATTACCAATCGATCAAGCGTGCAGACAGGATGATAGTTTGACACACTAGAATGGGTCTCATAGGCCGCAACCACCGCTGAGCAAGCATTCTCTCAAATGTCGTACTCACCAAAATATCACCTTGAATATGATTCGCGCTCGTTGTCAGTCTCGTTGCGGTCTATCCAGAAGCAGCTGGCGAAAGCATGCTCGGGGCATTTCTTGAATTACCTCTCCGGCTCTACTGTACCTTAGGGTAAGTGGTTGTCTAAGCTGCAGTCAAGCAGAAGCAGTGCTAACATAGCCACAAAGGTAATACGTAAAGCCACACTGAGGACGGAGAAGTTTGTACATGGTAATTACGGATCTTGGGCCACCGAACCGTGTTGCGAATCGTGACCCTCATGCGTGTGCGAGCACAGCGTCGAATGTCAGAACGAAGTCAGCACGGCTGACGCATCGTGTGGGAGCCTATATTATATGCCAAACGATATTGTATCCACTGCCGGCATATAACATTGTCCAATGCCCTGCTCCCTCAACCTTCTACGGACCCACGCAAGGGATGACTTTATGGCAG